>CAUYRH010138235.1:0-38528 GCA_963574655.1 Perodicticus potto
GTCTCCTGCCTCTGCCTCCCAAGTAGCTGGGACCACAGGCGCCCGCCACAACGCCCGGCCATTTTTTGGTTGCAGCCGTCATTGTTGTTTGGCAGGTCCGGGCTGGATTCGAACCCGCCAGCTCAGGTGTACGTGGCTGGCGCCTTAGCCCGTTGAGCCACAGGCGCCGAGCTAAGTTTTCCTGTTATTAGTTGAGAGGAGAGTCTTGCTCTTGTTCAGGCTCCTCTTGAACTTCTGACCTCAAGCGATCCACCCAACTCAGTCTCCCAAAGTACTAGGATTACAGGCCTGAGCTACTGTGCCTGGCTGTTTTTTTTTTTCCTTGATAAAGTCTTTTGAAAAATCTCATTCTAAAAATTCCAACTGGGCAAAAGATGGACATAAACTTCCCTGGTCTCTCTCTCCTTTAATCCTGTGCCTCCTCTCTTAGGAATTTGGTGTCTTTCCATCTTTTTAATAATGTTTATTCTTACACCTGATTATCATTTATTCAACAAATGGCTTTTGGTTCCCTGTAAGGTGCCAGGCACCAGTTTAGGAACAGAAGCAGTATGTTGGTGAACAAGACAGGCCAAGTCCCTTCTCTCTTGGGGGTTTATTTTCCAGTGGCTGTATAAAGCTTTACACATACAACGTAGGCACGCCGCACACCCACAGACACTCACATGTGCCCATATGCAATTGTTGGTCATATTTCACATCGTGATTTGAGAGATACCTTTTTTTTCCACTTTCCGTCTTATCCTTATCTTTCCGTAATGATATGCAAACATATCTTTCCATGTTTGTACTACAAATCTCCTTTATTTTTAATGGTTGTGGCGTTTTACTATGTGAATGCCTCCTAATAATAATAATTTAGGTTGTTTCCAATATTCTCCTAATAACCATTTAGGTTGTTTCCAATATTCTACTATTACAAACAATGAAACAAGCATGAAGTTCAAATATTCCTCTGTTGACAGACCTTGAAATGTTTCTAGCTTTTTATTTGAATGTTTTTATTGTACCAAAAACTTTCTAAAATCTATTTTGTATACTTAGCTTTATACTCATGTATGAGAGTACAGGCAGTCCCCAACGTACAACCATCTGACTTTCATACAACTTGCACTTATGAATGACTGCTATTATATTTAGTCCCTGAGTTACAAACATCTGCAGATATACGACTTGCTCTTATGAACAGAGACTGTTACAGGTAATAGGGAAATGTACCTGGTTCCAACTTACATCCAAATTCAACTTAAGAACAAACCTACAGAACCTATCTCATTCATAACCTGGGGACTACCTGTAGCTATAGTGTATAGTGTAAGTAGAATAGTGGGGTCAAAAGGGATGACATTATATATTTTCAGAGCTGTTGCCAAAAGAAGTGTGAATCCATTTATCCTCTCACCAGGTATGAAGACGTGTGCTTGGTTCTGAAAAAGATGTTTTAGATGTGTGCTGTGATTTTTCTCCATTTTGTCATGTTTCACTTCTCATTGTTCCCTTAGTTAATTACAATTTGTCTATTGAAAGAGTGTTTCCATACAGGATACAGAGTTTTCTTCTAAATTCCCTGGTACTTATCACTCTCTGAAAACCATTTGGACATTAAAAACGTATCTGGTTTTTCCCTTCCAGGTCTTGAATAAACAAGCAGAAAATCTTAGTCGTAGGTCTATCTTTGAGGTATTTATTTATTTATTTTTAATCTCAGATGATCCCTTTTACTTAGAAGCCCTGCGTCTCTGTTTTGATTAAGAGTCACGTAGTCTTCCATCAGCTTATTAAAAAAAAAAAATCATACCTAAAAGATGGCTGTATTTTTTTAAATAACAAATAAATATATTGCGAGCTTGTAGAGACTTGGGGGACCCGACATTGTCCACAAACGTCCGTCATGAGGAGTCCTTATGCTTCCTCCTGCTGAAGCTGCCAGTTCTTCAGTCTCAGCATTTAGTTTATGTATTACCCATTCCATTGCTTCTCGGCCTTTACTAACATTTGAAGATATGGTACTTGGCCTCAGTCCTTCAAGGTCACTACTGAGGCTCCATCCTTCCACTGTGATTATGGCTTCTTGAGTCAAAATAGTTTATTTTCTGGGTTCTGAGGATGTGCTTTGTATAAAAGTCCCTCATCTACTGAAACCATATTTGTAAATGCAATGTTAGTAGATTTAAGTTCTCTTGAGGCATTTAATGATAAAAAAATTTAAGATGAGGGCGGTGCCTGTGGCTCATCGAGTAGGGCGCTGGCCCCATATACCGATGGTGGCGGGTTCAAACCTGGCCTTGGCCGAACTGCAAAACAGAAAAATAGCCAGGCGTTGTGGCGAGCGCCTGTCGTCCCAGCTACTCGGGAGGCTGAGGCAAGAGAATCACTTGAGCCCAGGAGTTGGAGGTTGCTGTGAGCTGTGTGACACCACAGCACTCTACCAAGGGCTATAAAGTGGGACTCTGTCTCTACAAAAAAAAAAAAATTTAAGATGATTCCCAAACAAAATGTCTATATATCATCCTAAATCACTTTTAATCCATAACAAAATGATATTCTTCAGTCCCTAACAAGCAAAGCAAGTTTAACATATAAGGTCATCTTCATTCAGTATGTCACTAAGCCTTTTCAAAGAATTCTATGCAGGTTGGAGCAGGATTTGATTCTAAATGAATGTGTGTAACTAGACAGGAAAACCAGAGAGGTCCATGTCTGGTAACTAAGACGGGTAATGTTACACATTAACGGTCACTCTCCATTCCTTTTAGTAGTTATCACCAATCAACTACCCTCATCTTGGGTAAGATATTCCCTGTAGAGCTACTCATGCTGGATCCTTCCTCCTTTAATCTATTTCTCTGCAACCACATGCAAATTGTGCTCGACTTAACTAGGTGGCTCTCCTTTAATTTGTTACCGTGATGTGATGCATAACCAAAATGGATTTTTAGACTCATCAAATGGCTACGTTAAGTGATTCATAAGCAGAGTGACCTTCACAACCTGCATGGTGCATTTCAAATCCAAAATTTGAGACCAAGATCGGAAATTCTCACACGCTTTTCCTTTCAAGAGAGGAGAAAACAGGAGTCAGCTGGACACATGCAACTAAAATTAGATTCTTAAATAAACAGGCCCAGTCTTAATAATTCATGCAAAGATGCAGAGGAAAAAGGAGGAAAATAATTGAGCAATGGCGGGCAAATACCACGTCGTTTTATACGGCTTCAAACGAATCATCGGTGCTATATATCTCTGATATACAGGGTTATTAATGAAACAAAAAGATGTCTACTATGGATAAATAATACATCGTATGGGTTTCAGGCGTTCTATATATGCTAGAGATCAGTGACACCTATCAATTCATTTTAAATCAGGCCAGGTGTATTTTGCTCGGTCTGCAGTTTGTCAGTTTCTTCTTTCTACTTAGTAGATGTCACAGTTTGCTATGCTTCAAAAAATGCCATGTAGCAAGAGACCAGGTGAAATATAAAAATAATTACAAAAAACCCAGCAAGACTAACTCTGCCCCCTTAAAGGCAGCCGAAACAGCGATATATTTGTGCATTTATCATTACTAACATGGGCTCATCGGAGAGATTGAGGGGAAGAATTCATCAGTGCCATTAAGGAATGAAGACATTTAACAAAATTTCCTCTGTTTTTTTTTTGGAAAACTCTACAAACTTATTAGGCTAGTTATGACTTTGGATGAAGACAAATTAATATTATCTACATGGAGGAGTGCCAGGGAGGGACAGGAAGCCAGGGGGCAGAGAGGGGAGGCAGGGAAAAAAGGTATCAACCAAATTGCAAAAGTGAATGGAACAGAGATTTCTAAAAAAAAAAAAAATCCAAAAATAATTAGTGGTATAACATAAATAGACGTCATTAGCTGTAGTAATGTGTATGACAAATAAATAACAGTTGAAAACAATAAAACCCCCGGTAATGTACTCTGTTGTAATATTGATGGCAGTCTGTGGGTAGCGTCTGACAGCTGTTAAACAGATGTGGCAATTAGCAAACCGTATGGTCATGCTGGTAAGATTATCATGCAACACGTTCCCCAGCAAAATGAGACGCGTTCCTTCTTTGAGCGGCTTTATCCACGTGGAGAGTGAGTCTGATGCTCCGTTTAAGCAATGTCGTTAGCTGGTGCTGCTTGAGCCACCCGATGCGTGTGCACGCACATGTATATTTTTTGATGCCTCCTGAAAGATTTAGAGAAATTCAGAATTTAAACAAGAACAATATCAATTCAGCGGTGTAGCAGATACTTCAATTATAATCGCTAATGGATAAATTGAGAGATAAAAAGACTTCTCTATCATGTTGAAAGTCAATGAACAGTTTTCAATTAGGCTCAGGATATAAAAGGAAAAAAAGAAAGCGACTTTTCCTTGATGTTAACATTGCCGAGAAAGATGAGAGGAACTTGGCTTTTTCATTATACTGAAGAGATGCATATAAGGCTGCATATTTAAATTATAAATCAGGTCGCTATCTGCCAACTGAAAGCAATATCAATTAGAACTTAGGTGGATTAAGCTTTAAAATGCCTTATATTTAATGACAAAAGTCTGACTGTTAATCTCCACAGCCATCAAAAGGATAATTTAAGGCGGCAAGAAATCAGAGAATGATGTCACAAAAATAGGCCCTTGCAGCTTTTTGGATAGTATTATCGTAATTAATGTACTTCGAATGACTTTTTTGTGGGTTATGAGCTTTCACAAAAGCATTTATTGCGGGCATAAAATATAAAACTCTAAAGAGTGGGTTTGACTAAGGTTGACTGGAGGGTCCTTAGCCTTTCTGCTACAGTAATTCCTGTAAAATAATAGTTTCATTTACAGGCGTAATTTATAATGTTGAATTTATGCCAGTTCATCTGATATAAATCATGGTAATAGCATGATCTATTGTATGTCACTTGAGTGAATGCAAATTAAATATCGTTAAATTAAAGAAAAACTGTTAAGATAACATTAGGTTGTAACCAGAGCTGCTGGAATAAAGGAAATGTGGGGTTAAGGGTAAAATTTCACTGCTGTGGGTCTCGGAGCTGCCACAGGAAGGCGTTGCCAGAAGCAAATACACAGACAGAGATAAGTAAATAAATAAATGGTAACCTGAGATTGGGGACAAAGTCGTACGCCCACCCCAGGGTGTTCTTTTATTTTAATTTCTAACAGCAACTCTAAAAATTCCATGAGCTGTTTTTCAGCTGGGTTTTGCTCCCCATAATTCTTTAATGGTTTTATTTGGCAATTGGAAATGAAGCTTCTTTCTTAATTACTTGGTGATTTTTTTTTCTTTTGCCTCATAGTACCCCCACCATCCCCACACTTTCCACCCCAGGGGCACTTTCAAAAAAGCTATCGTGTAGTTAGTTTTCCAGACCAGGGTAGCTCCCTGTTAACAGGTCCAGATAGGAGACCAGGCTCAGCTGGTTAGACAGCTAGCGTTGATTCTTTTCACTGCTTCTGTAGTGACACATTGTGAGACTGAATCAGCAGGCCCAATTTTATCCTTTATTCTTGAGTGCGGTTCTAGCAAGCCAGAGTCATTAATAAATAGGAGTCATTAAAACGCATCTCTCGGACTAATCCACTTCTTCCCCACAAGTGAAAATTCCCTTTCTTTCATTTCAGAAGTTGATTGCAACTCATTCTCAAAGTCAATCAGAGTATCACCCTAAGATAAATCCAGAGGGGAGGGCAGCTAAGAAGAAACAAGGCATATAGGTGATATTCTTTCCCTTTTCCATAGGAAAAAAATGCATTGCAAATCATGTCATCAAGGGATCACTCTTGCTAAGGAGTAGGTTGAGATTTTGGCCTGTGTGTGCGTGTGTTCCGTTTCATGTGTAACTTAGCACATTGTCAGAGCTCAACAAATGTTGATGGATGACAGGGTGACATACCCATTATAACATCAATTAATTTGCTGTTAAGAAAAAGTGGGCCCTTCAAATTATCCAGCCATAATTGCATTGGCTTTGCTAACTTTTCTCCCCTCCAAAACAGGTTATATGAGCAATTATCAACATGGATGCCTCAGGAATATTTAACAGAAGATTGCTTCACCCTCCCCAATTTCCATGATGGGACAAAAAAGATATAATTTATTGTGGTGATTGTTAAGATGTGAATATGTGGTCATTCTCATGGCCCCAGGAAACAGCGTGGGGACTGTCAGAAGAGATACTCACAGCCGTGCTGGGCAAGCCAGGGTAGAGAGTGGATAGCACAGCTATCACTTGTTAAACACTTGGCCTCTGGGCCATGTGTGTGCCCACCAAGGACCAGGCCAGTGGCACATTCACTCTGGGTACAAACTTTACAGGGCTGGGGACACCCCAAACCTCGAGAACCAAGATAAAGCATACTTTAAATATTAAATCAAAATCAACACAAAAGTCTGTAATGAACAAAATATGGAAAATTTGAGTACAGGGAGCCGTGTTAGAATTGGAGGCAAAAAGCAAACTGTGTGTCCCTCTGAGCATGAACTTTTATGTATTTTTTTAGCAAACATTTTTTTTTCTTTCCAGCATGTTAAAGAAATTGAAAATGATATCGAAAAACAGGTATATTAAGACTCACATTGTTTTAAGTTAAATATACCTATTTTTTGAGACAGAATCTCACTCAGTCACCCATGGTAGAGTGCGGTGGCATCACAGCTCACAGCAGCCTCAGACTCTTGGGCTCAAGTGAGCCTCTTGCCTCAGCCTCCTCAGTAGTTGGAACTACAGGTGCCTGCCATAACGCCCGGCTAAGACTGGGTCTCACTCTCGCTCAGGCTGGTCTCGAACTCCTAAGCTCAGGCAAACTACCCACCTCAGCCTCCCGGAGTGTTAGGATTATAGACATGAGCCACCATGCCCAGACTAAGTTTAAATATTTTGACCCCAGGCAGAATACACTACAAATTCACTTTTTTTACTTTAATAGAAACAAAATCAGCAGTTATACATATATATTTATTTATTTTATTTTTTATTTTTTATTTTTTATTTGTAGAGACAGAGTCTCACTTTTTCGCCCTCGATAGAGTGCTGTGGCGTCACACAGCTCACAGCAACCTCCAACTCCTGGGCTTAGGCAATTCTCTTGCCTTAGCCTCCCCAGTAGCTGGGACTACAGGCGTCCGCCACAACACCCGACTATTTTTCTGTTTTGCAGTTCGGCTGAGGCTGGGTTTGAACTCGCCACCTTCGGTATATGGGGCTGGCGCCCTACTCAATGAACCACACGTGCTGCCCTCAGCAGTAATATATTTATTGATCGATCGATCTATTTCTTTATCTTTAGTGTATATATTTAAGGCATACAATATAATGTTTTGAAAATAATAATTTTAGGTTGTCTTGAAAGAAAAAAATACCATTAAAAAATACATAAAAGCTAATCAATGCCCACAGAGGGAGACAGGTTTTCTCCTTTTGCCTCAGGGGGCAGCAGGGATCTCCACAGTACAGTGAGTGATTCTGTCTTTAATCTGAAATTTTGGTCTTTGGTCATGATGGATTTTTGGCATTTGTTGTGATTTTTAAAAATATTATATTAAAATATGATTTATTGGATGACTACATTTTTTGGTGCCCCGTGAAACGTTTCGCCCAGGGCAAGTGCTTTGTCCTTCTCTAACCCCCAGCCTTAAAGTGCTTCAAGAGATTTAATCTCCTCTTTCCACAGTCACAGAGGCAGGTGTCACGGTGATGCCTACAGTGTAAGTGGGGACACCAAGTGCTGGCAGAGCTTTCAGGGCCACATCTCCGGCCTGAGCTTCATGGTTCCCTGGAACAGTGAAGACCGCTCGGCCCTGACTCTTTGTCCCATGGCCTTGTTCACAGAGGGTAAGGGTGAGTGTGGGGTGTTAGCGCTCTTGGGAGTTCTTCTTGATGATGGTGTCAGATGATCAATACCCCAGCATCCTTGCCGCGTGGGGCAATACTGTCACGTGTCCATGCTGTCTCTCAGAAGACCCCTTTGCCCCAGCAGGAATCTCCTCACGGACAGGCCCTGCATTTACGCCCCTCTGTCCCCTGTCTACCTTCCATCCTCCCAGAGCTTCTTGGGATCACCTCCCGAATAAACTTCTTGCCCTCAACACCTATATCAGGGTCTGGGAAACCGAATCTGAGACGGTGAAGCCCGAAGATGTTGGTTCATTAACGCACCAAGTTTATACGTTGAAGGTGCTGTGAGAGCAGGAATTCAAAGCCAGGGAGGCAGTCACCAGGGTCATGTGCTAAACGCCCTCCCACCCCCGACGCCTGCCAGAAGCTTTGGCAAAGGGTGGCCGGAGGACTGAGTTTGGTTTGCTGCCTGCTTCTGTCTGTCCACGAGCTAGGAATAGGTTTAACATTTTAAAGTAGTCAAAAAAATAAAATCAAAGAAAGAATCATAAGCACATGTGAAAATGATATGAAATTGAAAGTCAGCCTCTATAAATAAAGTTTAATGGGAATGTAGCCACGCCCATTTGTTTACATAGTTCAATGGCTGTTTTTGGGTCCTCAGACCCTGGTAAAGAGAACTGAGTAGTTGAGACAGATCAAATGGTCTACAAAGCCAAACGTATCTCCTATCTGGCCTTTTATAGAAGCAGTTTGCTCAGCTCAGCTTCACGGCTTTTCTCTTCTAGCTTTGTGACTGACTGGTGGCCCCTGACTTCCCTGAGTCTTCAATTTTACAGATGTAAAATGGGAATCAATAATTGCTCCCTGCTAGTATATGTGAAGGCTTCATACGTGAGGTATTATTTGCAAAGTTTCTAGCATGCAGTTCACCTCCTGTAAATATAATCTTGATTTCTAGCAAAATAAATTTTGTGAAAATGTTTCTTAGCTTGAAGAAAACCCTGTTTAGAGACCAGTGGATTTTTCTGGTGGATTGGCCTGTTTGCATTCTATAGGTAATGGGTGGGCCTAATTGCCTGTTAGTTGAAGATTCCTTTAAAGTTGGGCAAGACATGGAAAAGCAGAGAAAACAAATGCATAAAAACAAAGCAGCATGAAAAATGTCAGGGGTAGTATGTGAGAAACTGGAATCCATATTCAAAATGCATGCACGTCTCAATTTTTCTTTGTTACCGTGTCACTGTTTTGAAAAGTCTAAATTATGCTTGCAAAAACTTAACGTATGCATACATATGTATGAAAGTATACGACTTAGCAGGTTTGAGGCAGACAAGCGCAATAGTAGGTTTTGCTTAAAAGAAGAGGCAGAAACCTGTAGGAAAATTCATTTCTGTATACAATTGAATGGTGGATCATTCCAACAGACCCTTCTCAGAGATGTAGAGAGAGACCAACGAAAAACTTAAAGGTGTTTCTAGGCTCTTTCCCAGATCCATTTCCTTTCCTCTACTTCTGCAGTTTGACCTGGCCTAGTCTCTCTCCTGTCTTATGACTTCTGAAACTGGTCTCCTCCTCTCCAGGGATTTTCAACTGGGGGCAATTTTGCTGCTCAGGGTATATATATTTTTTGTCCTATAACCACAAGGATACTACTGGCATCTAGTGGGTGCAGGCCAGGGATGCCGATGACATTCTACAATGCACAGGATGGTCTTCTTCCCCAGCAGAGAATTGCCTGCCCAAAATATCAATAGTGCTGAGGCTGAGGATCTGTGCTCTAGTCTTTCCCTCTAATGGATTCTCAATTCAGCAGCCAGAAGGATTTTTATTTTCCAAAACGTAAATCTTATATTTTCTAAAGTACTTTTCCATGCATAAGACCCTTTATGGCATTCTCATTGCCTGCAGGGTGAAATGTGAATCCTTCTACAGAATCAAAAAACCTCCATCGCCTGTTTTTTGCCTACTTGCGCCCTCATTTCTGCTTTATAAATGCCTCAATGCTCACCTATTGGACTTAGGACACACCGTTTCCAGGCTCCGAGTCACTATTCCATAACCCTTTTTACCTTTCTCTGGTCAACTCCTGTGTACACATGACATCAAATATCAGCATAGGCTGCCTCCCTCTCAATGGCAGCTACCATCTCTTTAGTGAAGCTTAATCCCTTTTGTTACAATCACTTACTCAGTTGTTTGCATTCCTGCTTAGACTCTAAGCTCTCAGAGGGCAGGGTTTTGCCTCTTCTTTTCACTACCACACATACAGTATATGACATAGAAGGTTCTCTGTTGGTATTTGTTGATGAATGGGATGCTTACGCTAGTTTGTTTAATTAGGGAGCAGCTTATTGAGAATGTTGTTAAGACTTCTAAACATGTAGATAGATGTGGTACTTCAATATTTCTGAGTTGTGACAATGCTTGTTTGCTGTGCAAATATACCAACTGAAAAAGGAGGAAAGGAAGTAGAAATCTAAAATGGTGAGCACACAGAGCAATGTCAACTAATAGGCCGTTCTGGATCCTTTGGAGGTTTTTATTATTTTATTAATAAGCTTTAAAAAATACATGGAAAGATCACTAGACAATGGACCATGCAGAGGGGTCTGAGGTTTTACTTACTTGCAGGCTAACAAGTTAGCCCGTCACAGTTTCTTAGATGCCTGCAGAAGACACGAGACTTGTGGGTCAGAAACAAAGGACTTCGTCATCCACAGCACGGCTTATAGCACCGACCCGCTGCCCACATGGGATTGAGGGACAAGGAGCATAGACCTAAACATGAAGCTGCAAGTCCTCTGTATTCTCATTTTTATGCATGATAGTTGGGATGAAGGAAAAACAAAGAAATATATTTAACTTCTTCTGCATTATATGATTCTCATAAATGCACAGAATGTGCTGGCGAACATTCAAAAATGTTTTTCTCTGGGAAAGGCGCTAGCCACCCATCACCTACTATTATTGCTTTTGTCTTCCAAATACTTCCTTTTTCTTTTTATTGTTTGGGATTCATTGAAGGTACAAGGAATTAGTTAACACTGGTTGCATTTGTTAGGTAAAGTCCCTCTTGTAATTGTTTCCCACCCCCCAGAGATGTGGCAACACCGAGACCCCTTATCTTCCTCTCTCCTCTCCTCTCCCTGCACCCTTATTTTCCTACCCCCCACTTTGTATTAGCTCATCTGGTGCTTTCATATCAGAATTGAGTACATTGGATTCTTGCTTCTCCATTCTTGTGATGCTTTGCTAAGAGCCACGTGTTCCACCTCAATCCAGGTTAATATCTAAGATGTAAAGTCTCCATCTTTTTTAATGGCTGAAGAATATTCCATGCTTTACATATATCACAGCTTGTTAATCCATTCCTGAGTTGATGGGCATTTAGGTTGTTTGCACATCTTGGTGATTGTAAATTGAATCTGTGTATTGAATCTGTGATAAACAGTTTTGTGCAAATATCCTTATAAGAAAATGATTTGTTTTTTCTCTTCTGGGTAGATGCCTAGTAACGGGATTGAAGGACCAAATGGGAGGTCTAATTTGAGTTCTTCGAAGATTCTCCATACTTCCTTCCAAAAAGGTTGTATTAATTTACTAGTCCCACCAGCTGTGTAAAAGTGTTCCCTTTTCTTCACATCCACACCAGCATCTTCAGCTTTGAGACTTTGTGATATGGGCCATTCTCACTGGGGTTAGGTGATATCTCAGGGTGGTTTCTTTATTTTTTTTCTTTGAGACAGAGTCTCACTATGTCGCCCTTGGTAGAGTGCCTTGGTGTCACAGCTCACAGCAACCTCCAACTCTTGGGCTTAAGTGATTCTCTTGCCTCAGCCTCCCAAGTAACTGGGGCTACAGGCACCCACCACAATGCCCGGCTATTTTTTTGTTGCAGTTGCTTAGCTGGCCCAAGCTGGGTTCAAACCCACCCCCTCTGGTGTATGTGGCTGGCACTGTAACCACTGTGCTATGGGTGCCAAGCCTCAGGGTGGTTTTGATTTGCATTTCTCTGATGATTAGGGACGATGAGCATTTTTTCATCTGTTTGTTAGCCATTTGTCTGTCTTCTTTAGAGAGAATCTATTCATGTCTCTTGCTCAGTGATAGATGGAATTGTTGGGTCTTTTTTTGTGTGGATTAATTGGAGTTCTCTGTAGATCCTAGTTATCAAGCCTTTCTCCAATTAATCATGTGCAAATATCTTTTCCCATTCTGAAGGTTGTCTGTCTGTTTGCTTTGGTTGTTGTCTCCTTAGCTGTATAGAAGCTTTTCACCAAATACTTCTCAATTTCATCCACTGGTCTTTACCTCATTGTCACCATCTTGCTTCAAACTGCCACCTTCTCTTGTGGTGGTTAATAACCATGGATTCCTAAGTGATTCTTTCTTCTCCACTAGTCCTTGTTTAGTAGGCTCAGCTGGTTTCTAGAAGCCCGGTTACCTTATCTTTGAAATAGAGAGAGCAGCATTCCCATCCCATAGAATTCTTGTAGCAATTTCACAGAAAGATGCAAGTCATCCCAATAAGTGCTGAGATTCGACTAATGCTAGCTCTTATAATTTATCACTAATACATGCGCAGGCCCTGAATTTATATCCTCTAAGTTTGATTTCTTACTACAACATGTACTTTGAGGCAAAATCTTGTAGGTGAAATAACTCTCTATGAATGGAATCAGAGAAGCCAAAACATTTTTATTTAAAAGCTGCTATGGAAGGGGTGGCGCCTGTGGCTCAAAGGAGTAGGGCACCAGCCCCATATGCCGGAGGTGACGGGTTCAAACCCAGCTCCAGCAAAACCTGCAAAAAAAAAAAAAAAAAGCTGCTATGGAAGAAGGGGTGCTGAAATTAGGGGAAAAGGTAAATTAGATCAGTCGATACTTACCCTATAAAGAAATATAATTTGGATTATTCTTCTATTGCCAACCAACCCCATTTCACTGAGCATGTGTATTTGCTCAGCACATCAGAATTTTTTCTTTTTGAAGATTTGAAAGCTCTGCTTTATTCTGTGATGAATTGAACATGTTTGGGCCAATACAGGAGAAATAAAATTAACATATCACTATATGTATGTGAGATAAAATATATGATTAAAAATATTTATTATACTGATGTGAGAAAGAATAATATGTTAAACAGATAAGCATGTAGTAATGCATATTTTCTCCATAAAATTTAATTTATCCCTTGGGCTGGGCATAAACTTTCCTTTTGAACAACTTGCTTTCCAACTATAGATTGCTGAGCTAAACTGCTTAGTTTTCTAGCAAATTGATCACAACTGTAATATTTCAGGAGCAAAATGATCCTCACCAGTCAATTTGATTTCAAAGGCCAAAATTTATAGGTTTGTTCCTGATTTAGTGATAAGATTTTTTAACCTATTGAGCATTTTATCACCTTCTATGAGGATATGCAGTTAAACTCACAAATGAAAAAAAAAACACAACAAAAAAAGGGACCATAAATAATATACTACAGGATGACAGAAGAGTTTAATATTCCCTTTGGACCAGTGGGAAATTACTCAGATTTCTGTCCTTGTAAACATATGTCCTGGGCTCTATGGACGACATGTTATGCAATCTTTATGCTCCCGGAGAAGGAGTCACAGACAATGCTGGAACTCAAACCACAAGGACTTTGCTAAAGCATAAAAGAAACTTTATTATATATGCTCCCTGGTGTCTCAGCTCGACTTTATTCAAGGCAGATAAAATGTAGTTATTGGACACTTCTGATATGTTGAAAATAGGTATAGACATTTAATGATGGGAAAGTTCATGACTCAGTAAAGATTACTCCCTAGCTGGTGGCTTAGGACAGAAAACTATAAAATCAAATTATGATAATCATAGGAGTCAGGAGAAAAAAGTAGGCCCATGGAGCTCTATTTACTGAAATTTTGAATTCATTATATACCACCTACTTTGAAAGCACAGGGAAGAGTTTTTTGTTGTTTTTTTTTTTTTGATAATCTCAGTAGATTTGCAAAGTAAAACTATTTTGTGATTACTGTAGTGAATTTTTCAGAAAACTTACCTTTGCAGGGGAAAGAAGAGGACCTAGATGGAATATGGAGTAAAATAAAATAAACACAATCTTCCTACACCACAATTTACTCACGTACACCTAGAATTTACCTTTCGAGATACTGGTTGGACAGTAAAGCAGTGAACAGATGTGGTTGCCTCCGTTTTTACCACTAAAGATCGTTTTTCCCCATACAACATTTCCATCACACAGTGGTGTCTACTTGTCCTGATATAGGAGTTAAACCATTGATCTGGGGCTTAAATAGGACTTTGAGCTGCGAGGGTCTATTTTATCACATGTAACTTACGTGTGGAGTCAGCAAGGCCAAATACTCTTCTAGTAGACATCAAATCTCAATAGCTGGTGTGGGCAAGCTTTTTATTTTTTAACCTTCACTCAGATCTGTGTTTTAGGGAGAGAGCTGACCTTTTCTACCTGTGATATTAAGAATATCTATCTGGACAGTGCCCTTAAGTGACAAATCTCATTGATAATTTTCTATGGAATGTCAGCTCTTGCTATGTCCAATTACATAGCTGCCAGTGTTCTATACGATGCCTCCTTCTTCTTATGCTGTTAGCATTTATAGAATTTATAGACTCTGCTTTGTTTTTAATTTGTATTTAATTTTTTAAATACAATTCTGTAACACTGAATTGCCACAAAAGCTCAGTGACCTACGAGACGAACATTTATTGTTTTTGCTCGGGGGTGGTCAGCTAAGCAGCCCTGTTGAGCTTGTTTGGACCACTCCGATATTTGGAGGTCAGCTGGATGTCAGTGGGGGCCGCTGGGTGACCAGGCTGTGCTCCACATCTCCCATCCTCTGGCAGGCCCCAGGGCATGTTATCAGGACAGAAGGTGGAGTGAGACCGACCACACAAATCTTCTTTGAGGCCTCAGCTCAGAATTGGCACACTGTCACTTCCATTGTATTCAGTTGGCCAGAGCAAGACATAAGGTCAGCTCAGATATAACAGGCTCTACCTCTTTAGTGAATCTGCAAAGTGACATGGCAAAAAGTGTAGACTCAGAGATGGGGAAGAAGTGGGGCCCTTAATTCAATCTACCGCATATAGCTCATTCATCCTCACAGTGAGGCTGTGACGTAGGTACTCTTGTTAATCCCATTTGTTAGTGGAGGGAATAAATGCTGAGGATGCTAAGTCATTCACAAAAGGTCACACAGCTACTAAATGGCAGAGCCAGGAATTGAGAAAGTCAGGGGCACTCTCTCTACCATTGTGCTTGATAGTTTTATTACCACAAACATAAAAACAACACATTATTGACTCACACTTAAGTGAGTATGAATTTCAGTCTGTAAACTAACTACAGTCCTACTAGTACAATAGAATTTTATTTTCTATGTCTCAAGCTAATGGCTGACTTGGAGTGCCCATTCATCTGGAGATTCCTTCTTGTGCTGGACATTTGTCAGGGTTGTTGGAAGCGGAGCACCTAAGCTTCTTTCCCATGTCTAAGGAATCCTCAGCTTAGCAAACTGAGCACACCTCCCCCTGCTAAAGATGAAACCACCACTCCTGTGTTTTCCAAGCCTTTTTGGAAATTCCAGGTTGCCATGTAAAAGCCTGAGATGTGAAAATGCAGGGATCACATGGAATCATTCTGGCAATAGGTGGTAGTAATGGCATTAGCCATATTCAGACAGGGGCAGAAATTATTCAGATGTCAATATCCAGTGTCCAACACTGTTGGTGTAAATACATAGAGTCTAAACTCCAGTGTCTGCACCCAGCGCTTGTCATGGGAGCATCAACATGGAACTATTATTATATCTCAATTTTTGGCATTGCTCTGACTGCAGGGCCTCCAAACTTGGCTATTTGGAGCTCGTGGGAGATTCATGAGCTACAAAGAATGCTTTAATATGTTATTTTCCTGCTGACATGAGTAAAAATTAACTTCTGATGCTGGCAACCTTAAACCCTGACCCTTCCTGGTTTGCGCCATATGTTGGGGTAGCATTATACCTGGGCAAAAGAGGTGGGTCTTTTGACCTGTTGGTTTTGGCCTCATAGGTTCCTAGAGGAATGTCCATTGCTCCATTTTCTCTGTAGCCCAGCAGTTTTCTGCTACCTCTCAACCATGTTTGGGATGAAGGGATTTGGGGGAATTTTTGTATGCTCACACCTATCTGGAGTTGCTATGTCATCATTCCTCTGCTGGGGCTGTCTGCCTTTCTGGGGTCCCAAGGAATTGAAGTTCATGTCTCCTACTTCTCTGGGCCTGTACGCCTTCTTCTTTTTATGTTCTTCCTTAGCCTGGGAAGATTCTCCATATATTCTAGGGAAACTCCTTTTCCTACTTATTTTGTCCGATATACAATAGATGTGTTTGCACACTTCCTCTCCTTTATTTAAAAAAAAAAAAAGTTGTATTAATGAATCACAGGGTTTTTGGAAAAAATAAGCCCAGAAGACTTTAGGACAGTTCGCGCTCTGCCCTGAGCTACTGAATGCAGATTTGACTACTCAAGTAAAGGTGAGAAGAAGAGGGGAAAACGCTAGAATAAAATTCCCTTTTCCTATAAGGTCTGACCCTGGAAGAATGGATTTCAAAACTGCTTGGAACAGCTTCAGTCCATTACTTCAACCTTACTTCTTACCATTTACTTTTCCTCCTGCCCAACACAGCCTCCATTCCAGCTGAGCCCAACCAGCCAACGACTCCTGAATGCCTCCTTTCTTCTGCAACTCTCTGCATATGCGGTTATGTTCTCGGCCTAAAATATCTCCTTTTTTTCATGCTTTTTAGAGACAAAATCCTATCTACCTTTCAAGAAGAAAGGGACAGAGGGAATTCCTGAAAATGGGCATGATTTATTACCTGAATAAGCATTTCTTTGAATGGTTTGGCCATTTGGGGAAAATTTTGTATTCAAGGTCCTTTTTTCCTAGAGGCTTATGTGTTGATAGACTAACCAGTCTAGAACTTGAGCATCTGGGACTCAGTAGGTGGACAGACTCATTTGTTCATTGATTTAAAATATAAAAATGGGTGCAAGGGAGGAATTTTCAAGTCCCCAGTCTCTACTGAAATGGTCATTTTAAAGTCATTTTAAATTTAGGTGTGGTAGAATTTATGTATACGATTTTATCTTCTTGCAGTCACTTTTTTTCATCTTGAAGTGGCAATTTTTCCGCATTTCACCATTCTTTCAGGGACACTTATTGGGAATTTGCCAAGTGTAAGACGTGGTGCTAAGCAGCAGCTTTATCTATATAATAGAACAAGAAATAGGTAGGAATAATGGGATGTAAACATAAAGCAATTTTATTTGTCTTCCACAATCACTTAAAAAATCTATTGAACTGGGAAGGTTTGTCTCCTGCCCTTCGATGACTTTTTTGATCACGTGTTTTAATAGAAATGTCTATAGTCACTTTAAGCTACTAAACATAGTCTTAGTTCAGAAATTAGAATGTTTTGCACCATATAATAAGCCAACCTCTGAACTTGACTTAAAATTAAATCTTCTCCTTCCCATAGATGTGCTCTCCAGGGAAGCCTACATCCAGTAAATAGTCACCTTCTTTTTTGCCTCAGTCTGAGGCTACTAGCTTGTTAAAAGGGGTTTCTGACCTCTCCTCATTCAGGGAAAGAAGATGAGAGAGAGGCTAGGGAGCAGGAAAGCACACACTTCACTGCCCCCTTTGTGGAATAGCTCCATGGTCTCTGGACCTTCCAGATGTTAAAGCTGATTCTTTTCCCGTGGGCATTGTCGTGGGTCCTTTGGAGATTCCCTTTCCATTGTCGGAAACCTCACATAAGAAAATTTCTATCTGTTTTTCTTCTATTGCATCTTGCTGAAAGGCCAAAGACTTTCCTTGTCATCCCTTTTCCTATTGAGACATCCAAGCCCCTCGTGCTGTGTTCAGAGAGTTTAGAGATATTTAGGAGGATCCAACTGCACCGTGTGTCTGGGGACATGCTGGTGCAAGGTCAAGACTATTTCATGCTTCTCTGCTCTGGGCCTAGAGACAAAAGCTCATTGATAATTAATTTTCTCTGACAATTTCTAGGTTCTCCACTTCTTCCTCAGGATACGTTATTCGTTTCTCCTTCTTCTCCTATTATTTAGGAGCCAAAACCTCCCTCTAGAATCATGCCTCCAAAAATCTCTATATCTCATAGGTACTTCTCTGTCCTCTCTGAATCTTTGTTTTGGGTTTGGGAGGAAACGATCCTTGGAATACCAGTAAGAAAACAGCATATGGGGGAGCTAAATTGTAATGATGTGGAATCATAGTTCAAGATCGATTCTTGCCACAGGCCTACCACAGCAAGTTTTTCTAAGAGGTGTTATTTGATCTGTTGCCAAAGCATAACTTCGTCTCTGAGGTAAAGAAAAGGGATGTTCTTAGAGGAAAAAAGTAGGACACAAATGAAAAATGTCTGAAAGCACACAAGGGCTGCAGGATTAGAAGGCATGGCTAGACGGAGACTTGGTGAACAAGGCTTGGCCTTTGCTAGGCATGCATGAGGAACTTTTGGAAGGTGTTAAAAAGAGAAGTAATACATTCTAGAAAGGCGTAGAAACTATACTTAGGGGAAAAAATAACAACAAGATATGTAAGGTGTCCGTGGAGGCCAGGCATGGTGGCTCACGCCTGTAATCCTAGAACTCTTGGGAGGCTGAGGCAGGTGGATTGCTTGAGCTCAGGAGTTCTAGACCATCCTGAACAAGAGTGGGACCCCCATCTCTAAAAAAATAGAAAAAAAATAGCTGGATATGGTGGCCGGCACCTGTAGTCCCAGTTACTTGGGAGACTGAGGCAGGAGAATCTCTGGACTCAGGAGTTTGAGGTTACTGTGAGCTCTGACACCATAGCACTCTACACAGGGCAACAGAGTGAGACTCTGTGTCGTTAAAAAAAAAAAAAAAGATATCCATGGAGTTAAATATAAAGCATTAGTGACAGAAATAAAACAAGCTCTTTAGAAATAAGAGAGTTCATCTTAGAGCCCTTAGCTGCCAATTCTAATATTTCTGTTATAAGTTGGTCTAATTTTCCTGTCTACTTTTCATTTCTTCCTTAAACTTTCCCACCAAATGTGGGAAGGAGTGGGGGAAGGAGTTAAATAACCCCCATTTAAATGTCTCTTCTTCCTTCCCTGCTGCTCTGCAGCCAATTGCTAGAAAAGTAAAAAACAAACAACCCCAAACCATTCGGTGAAGATCAGATATGTGGGTTTATTTCTAGGTTCTCTATTCTGTTCCATTGATCTATGTGTTTATTTTTATACCAGTGCCATGATGTTTTGGTTATATAACCTTGTAGTATAATTTGAAGCTGGGTAATGTGACAGATAACTCCAACTTTGTCCTTTTTTAAAAATCGTTTTTTATTAAATCATAACTTTGTAATTGATGTATTTATGGGGTTCAGGGTACTGTTTTGATATACAATGTGAAATGCTTACATTGAACTAAGTAACACATCCATCACAATTATACTCATTTCTTAATAGTTTTGAAATGTACCATTGCATCATGCACATTAGGTGAGGTCCCCACAAATACCCTCCCTCTTCCCATATCCCCCTGCCTTCCCTTCTCATTCCTCTTCCCTTCTACTTTCTGGACTAAAGTTATATTTTGCCATTCGCATGAGTGTGTAGGTGGTTATGTATGAATTTCATAGTAGTATTGAGTACATTGGATACCTTTTTCCCATTCTTGAGATACTTCACTAAGAAGAGTATGTTCCAGCTCCATCCAGGTAAACATAAAAGATGTGAAGTCTCCTTCTTTTTTTATGGCTGCATTGTATTCCATGGTGTACATATACCACAATTTGTTAATCCATTCATGGGACAATGGGAACTTGGGCTGTTTCCATGTCTTGGCTATTACGAATTGGGCTGCAATAAACATTCTGGTGCAAATGTCTTTGTTGTAAAATAATTTTTGATCATCTGGGTATATACCTAGTAGAGGAATTGCAGGATTGAATGGTAGTCTACTTTTAGTTCTCCAACTTTGTTCTTTTTGCTCAGGATTGCTTTGGCTATATGGGCTCTGTTTGGTTCCATATGAATTTTAGGTTTGTTTTTCTAATTCTGTGAAAAATGACACTGGTATTTTGATAGTAATTGCATAGAATCTATGGAGTGCTTTGGGCAGGATAGTCATTTTAATGATATTGATTCTTCCAGTCCATGAGCATGCGATGTTTTTCCATTCATTTGTGTCATCTGTGATTTATTCCACCAGTGTTTTATAGTTTTCCTTGTTGAAATCTTTCACCGTCCTGGTTAAATGTATTCCTAGGTCTTTTATTTTTATTTTGTAACTATTAAAAATGTGATTGAGTTCTTGATTTGGTTCTCAGCTTGTTTGTTATTGGTGTAAGGAAAGGCTACTCATTTTTTGTATGTCAATTTTGCATACTGAGAATTAATTCATTTATCAAATCTAGGAGTCTTTTGGAAAAGTCTTTAGGGTTTTCTAGATATAAGATCATATCATCAGCAAGTGAAGATATTTGACTTCCCTTTTTCCAATTTGGATGCCTTTCTTTCTTTTTCATTCCTGATTTGACAAAGTAGACAAAAATAAACAGTGGAGAAAAGATGCCCTGTTCAATAAATTGTGCTACAGAAGTTGGATAGCCATATGCAGAAGAATGAAAATGGACCTACATCTCTCATCATATGCAAGAATCAACTCAAGATGGATTAAAGTCTTAACTGTAAAACCTGAAATTGTAAAAAGTCTAAAGGAAAACCTAGGGAAGAGTCCTTTGGACAATGGCCTAGGCAAGGAATTTATGACTAAGACCTCAAAATCAAATGCAAGAAAAACAAAAACAGATAAATGGGACTTTATTAAACTAAAACTTTCTGCCCAGCAAAAGAAATAATTAATAGAGGAAGTAGACAACTTACAGAATGGGGGGAAATAGTCACAAACTGTGCATCTGACAAGGTACTAACATCCAGACTCTGCAAGGAACTCAAACAACTCAACAAGAAAAAAACAAATAACTCCATTGAAAAGCAAGCAAAGGACATGAACAGAGATTTTTTAAAAGAAACAGAAATTGTATATAAAACCAGCACATTGTACCCCATGATTGCATCAATGTACACAGCTATGATTTAATAAAAAAAAGAAACAAAAAAGAAACATACAAATGGCCAATAAACATGAAAAATATCAACCTCACCAATTATCAAAGAAATGTGAATTAACTCCGGAGCTCAGATGATCCACCTGCCTCAGTCTCCCAGAGTGCTCAATATTTTCCAGTTATTCTTCCTTTAAGACCTTTCCTCCTATAGGACAGATTTCTTCAGAACCTCAGAACTATTGGCATTTTTTTTTTTATTGTTGGGGATTCATTGAGGGTACTAGAAAGCATGTAGAACTATTGGCATTTTGGGATGGATAATTCTTTGGTTTGAAAGCTGTTCTGTTCATTGTAGGATGTTTAACAACATCCTAGCCATTTACCAATTAGATGTTGGTGATGTCCTTCCCCTCCAACTCCCCACTAGCTGTGACAATCAAATATAAGTAAGTTAGGGCCGGGTGCAGTGGTTCACACCTGTAATCCTATCACTCTGGGAGGCTGAGGTGGGGAGATTGCTTGAGCTCACGAGTTTGAGACCAGCCTGAGCAAGAACGAGACCCATCTCTAAAAATAGCCAGATGTTGTGGCTATAATCCTTCCTACTCAGGAGGCTGAGGCAAGAGGTTGCTATGAGCTACGATGCCGTGACATTCTACTGAGGATGACAAAGTGAGACTCTGTCTCAAAAAAAAAAAAAAAGTAGGTCATGTAGGAAAGTTTTGAGATGCACAAAAATCAAGAAACACAAAACCCACGTGGACGGAAACAAATGAAGCCTCCCAGCAACACTGATAGGCTGAGCAAGTTGGAACTTGCATGGGCAAATCAGAAAGGATGCTGTCGACCATGTTTCTTGGAAGTGAAATAATGGACCATAACACAGTCTGTCTCAATACTTTCATCGTGACCCACATATGTTCAAACATTGCCAAATGACCTTTGGGAGCCCCAATCCTCTGCCCTCCCACACTGAGAACTGCTGCTATAAGAGACACCAGATATGTCTCTGTCTTTCTAAAACTATGGACGGCATCACACTGGGGTGGACTTTGACCTAATGTCATGCGATTAGAATGGAGTGAGCTGACAATCGTGTCATGGCTTCTTAGGCTTTAAGGAGAGTTCCTTGGGTCTCAGCACCTCTCTACAGTTTGGTTTTCTTGTTTAGTGTAAACGCAATCCAACTTAATCTGCATATAAACACATCTATTGCATATTAAAATCAACATATTATAAACACCAGGCTAAATGTTCTCTTGAAGAAGCAGCTTTCAAAAAATTCATGCATATTAATATCACAAATAAGCCAATTATTATATAGAATGGTAAATAAAAAACAATATGATTAATCTAAAACGGGGAGCTTCATAAAGCAAAATGTGTGATATCAAGATTACACTGCTTTAGAAACAATATTATGAATCCTTGCATTTTGCATGTAATTTGCTTAAAATTAATTTCCCAGTGTGCTATCTTATTTTTGTTTCACCTAGACCTACACTAATAAGTTTTATGAAACATTGATATTACTTAAAATCACAACAGAGAAGAAACCATTTCTCTGCTCTTAATTGAGGCAAACCACACTGCTTAGCTTCACAGTTTCCAAGGCCCTGAGGACTTTCAGGTATGTTGGAATTCTTGATTATGTGCTGGAAGGAAGCAGTGATGCACTGACCTGGTTTATTAAACAATCAACATTCTTTACTACTGAATAATAATAACTTCTATAATAAAAGTAATGCAATTTTTGAGCACTCGCTATGTGCCAAGCCCTTTGCATAATGATTACTTAGTTCAATCTTTACAACTACTGGAAGTTTGGTATTACCATTCACCCTATTTTACAAAAAGCAAAACAGTGAGTTGAATCTGCCCAAGGTCATGTACCATTAGTAAGCGGTGAAGCTGGGCTTTGAACTCCCTCCTGTTAGACTACAAAAACTCATGTTCTTCACCATTATACCACTAACTGTAGAGATAATTAGTAGTACATTACGCTGTCTAAATTGCCATTGTTCATGTTACATAGATTTTTATATTGATAACTTGTCAGTTTATATGTCCTCATTTATAGTATGACTATTCACAAGATCAAGTAGACTCTGGCAGGGGAAAAGATGCTGTAGGTAAATTAAGATGCAGATAGGAAGCTTAGGAAAAATGGCATTCCTAAGAGAAGGCTGCTGGAACAGTCTAGACAAGAGAAAGTGGGAGCCTGGACCTAGGTGGTGGCAGAAGGCAAGGAGAGAAAGGATGGGTATCAGAGATTTTTAAGAAGTGGGATTGGCAGGCTTGGTGCCTAGGACCTTGGGGACAGGAAAGAGGGAGCCTACTTGTCTGAGCTGAGGTCCTGGGAGGATGACATTGTTCATTAAATGGGAAGAGGATACATGGATGAAGATGATGGATTCACATTTTCCCAGGCTGGGGGTGGAGGCCTTGAGGGTCAACGGAGGTGTTCATCAGAATGTTGGGTAAGTGGGTCTCTCTGCTAGGCTGTTGGCACTTTCTCCCTTGAATTGTAGATGTGTCCATACTTGACCAGAGGACAATTGTACTTGATGTGTCCATACTTGACCTTGAGAACAGTGCCCAGGGTTTGCCCATCTCTGTCTCCCTTATAATGTGTGATAAATTACTGGAACATGAAGAAATGTGAAGAAGAAATCTGATCCAGAGCTGCCTTTGTTTTGCCCTCATTCTCCTGAGTTGTGTTCTGTATTTTCTCGCTTACAACCTTTCATTTTTTCAGTTCCCTACAGCTTGGGTTCCAAGGCACATCTCTATGTGTGTTACTCCTTGAAGGATCAATTCAGCCTAGTTTCTAGCTGAATTAGACCTTGGATAACTTCAAGGTCCATTACAACTTCAGCTTCCCTCATGGAAACTCCTTCCAAGGTTCCTCTGTGAACTTGATATCATAGTTTTCTGCTTTTCAACATGAGAGGTGTCTTAATTGTACCTTTTTTGCAAAGTACATGTTTCTCTATGCTGGTATACATTTGAAGAGCTTGCTCTCCCAAATTCCTAGGCCAGTAATAGATGCTAGCTTTTTTGATTACATGTTGGGTTCATACTCAGGGGAAAACATTCCAACACTTGCAGGGTCCTGCAGCATGCTGACAATGGATCTGGAATAAGTTACTTAACTTCTTTAAGCCTCAGTGTTCTCATCTGTGAAACTGGATCATAATAATACCTCCCCCACAGAGGGTTGTGCAAACAAAATGAATTTAAATATATAAAGGACTTAGAAAATTGCCCTGCACATGCTGAGAGCTGCGTAAGTAACCTCAGTGAGTCAAGTAAGCTGAAATGGAGATATTTTTATTTTTTATTTTTTATTTTATTTTATTTTATTTTTTGAGACAGAGCCTCAAGCTGTCACCCTGGATAGAGTGCAGTGGCATCACAGCTCACAGCAACCTCCAATTCCTGGGCTCAAGCGAGTCTCTTGCCTCCGCCTCCCAAGTAGCTGGGACTACAGGCGCCCGCCACAATGCCCGGCCGTTTTTTTTTTTTTTTTTTTTTTTTTGGTTGCAGCCGTCATTGCTGTTTGGCGGGGCCGGGGCTGGATTCGAACCTGCCAGCTCAGGTGTACGTGGCTGGCGCCTCCGCCTGTTGAGCCACAGGCGCCGAGCCAGTGCCAAATATTTATTGAAGTCAGTACCATGCTGAGCACTTTACCCCTATTCTTTTAATCAATCCTCACAACACCCCATAAGGTACGCAAGATTGTTCTTAGTCTCATTTTGCAGGTGAGGAAATTGTGGCCTTCTGGATCCTTGACTGAGGTTTTTTGATTAGATCCAAATTTTACTGAACAAATTCTTCCCCCCCCCTTTTTTTTTTTTTTTTTAGAGACAGAGTCGTTCTGTTGTCCTCGGTAGAGTGCTGTGGTGTCACTGCTCACAGCAACCTCCAGCTCTTGGGCTTAGGCGATTGTCTTGCCTCAGCCTCCTGAGTAGCACAGGCGCCCGCCCCAATGCCCAGCTATTTTTTTTTTTTTTTTTTTTTTGAGACAGAGCCTCAAGCTGTCGCCCTGGGTAGAGTGCTATGGCATCACAGCTCACAGCAACCTCCAGTTCCTGGGCTTAAGCAATTCTCCTGCCTCAGCCTCTTAAGTAGCTGGGACTACAGGCGCCCGGTACAACGCCTGGCTATGTTTTGGTTGCAGCTGTCATTGTTGTTTGGCGGGCCCGGGCTGGATTTGAACCTGCCACCTCAGGTGTATGTGGCTGGAGCCTTAGCCACTTGAGCCACAGGAGGTAAGCCTGCCCGTCTATTTTTTTTTTTTTTTTTTTTGTAGAGACAAAGTCTTACTTTTTCTCCCTCGGTAGAGTGCCGTGGCATCACACAGCTCACAGCAACCTCCAACTCCTGGGCTTAGGTAATTCTCTTGCCTCAGCCTCCCAAGTAGCTGGGACTACAGGCACCTGCCACAACACCCGACTATTTTTCTGTTTTGCAGTTTGGCCGAGGCTGGGTTTGAACCCGCCACCTATGGCATATGGGGCCGGCACCCTACTCAATGAGCCACAGGCGCTGCCCCTGCCCGGCTATTTTTTGTTGCAGTTTGGCCAGGGCTGGGTTTGAACCACCACCCTTGCTAAATAGGGCCGACGCCTACTCACTGAGCCACAGGTGCCGCCCAAATTCTTTCCTTTTGACAAAGGGATGTGTTCTGTGAAGTTTGGATTCATTTAAGGGGCCACATTTGGGAATCTGGAGTGCCATGTGTGGCCCTGAAGCTGTAGGTTCTCCACCCTTTAGCCATGATCACACAGCAAGTAAGTGGAAGTGTCTGAATTTGAACTTAGCTGTCTTTGGCTCCGGAGTCTGGGCGCTTCATCATGGCACAATCCTGGCCTGATGGTAGATGCTTAGGGTATGCATGCAGAGGGGCCCATGGATGGATTCTAAATCCAGAGACTGCAAAATCCTGACAGCAAACCAGCAGGCCTATAAGGGCAGGACACGAGAACTTGAAGCTACCAGTCCCCCTTTCCCCAGTTGTGTGTTTGGCAAAGTTGAGGTTGCTTGGCAAACAACCAGTGACTCTGCCGCTGATTCTATCATCATTTCTTGGGGGTAATCTTGTTTGCAAGATGAAAAGCTGAACTCGGAAAAAGAAAATCTGGCATCAGGAGAAGATGAAAATAGAGAAAATGAAGAATATTAGGAATAATCTGCAGGTCAGTATAAAGAGGGTAGAATTCCAAAGGACAGGAGGGACAAACCTAATGTATGGAGGTTTAGGGAGGCAAGTTGTGGCTCTACCTCATGAAAAATACCAATAATGATAATGATGTTAGTAGCTCAAATTTATTAAGCACTTAACCAAGCAATTTAATGTAGCAAATTACTTAATTCTCATAATCACACCAGGAAGTAGGTACTATTATTATTGCCATTTTACCAGTGAGGCACAGGACGCTGGTAGACAGCAGAGTTGATATTCAACAGAGCAACTTGGATCAGAGTCCATGCTCTTAATTGCCATGCTACTCTACGCCTAGAAGGGGTTGCTCATGGACGTGGTAATAAGTTTTCTGTTTCTGGAGGCATGAAAGTAGACCATTCAGGGTGTGAGAAAATGCTCAAACATCATTGTTCCTGGGTAGGATAGAGCCTGGTGGACTAAAATTACATTTGTCTGGAGATTTATGGAGGTAGAAATTGGCCGCAAGAAATCCATCCCCTTCAGAATAAGGGCTCACTGAGACTGATCAAAATGAATAAGAGGCCTGTGGGAGGTGGTGTTGCATGGGGGTTAAGGAAATGCACTCAGTCCGGCAAGGTGGCTCATACCTATACTTTAGGAGGCTAAGGCAGGAGGATTGCTTGAGGCCAGGAACTCAAGACCAGCCGGGAGAACATAACAAGACCCCATCTGGAAAAAAGTAAAATATATTTTAAAAAGAAAAGAAAGAAGAGAAAATGCATTGTGAAAACAGATCAGGTTCAAATCCTGACTTTAATACTTTTTTTTTTTTTTTGCAGTTTTTGGCCAGGGCTGGGTTTGAACCCGCCACCTCTGGCATATGGAGCTGGCACCTTACTCCTTTGAGCCACAGGCGCCGCCCCTGACTTTACTACTTACTAGCACTTAGCTGGTGCTTGTGGAGCTCATTTAATCCCACCGAGACTCATAGGGCTTGTTGTGACAAGGAAATAACAAACCACACAGGAATAATTTACATCAAAGAGGTAAGTTAGAGCTACCCCAACATGGAATGGCAGGTGAGAGCTGGGGCCTATGTGTGATTTGGAAGTTGGGGGATATGGTGGTTGATGGAGGAAATGAGTGGCCAGGTTGAAGAGGGAGGTCTGAGTGGGGTGGGGCAGGAACAAAGGAGAGTGACAGGGAGCTGGTCTGGCTACTTGGAGAGGCCCCTCTAGCGCCCTGCCCTTTGCTTCTGGAGGGGCAGTTTCCTGCTGAAAGCTGGGCCTCCCCACCCCGAGCAGACAGCATGGTCACACCCGGGCCTGCACCCTGCCATGGTGCTTTCCACTCATCCCAAACCAAGCCCCAGACCTGCCCTCGTCAGCGTCACTGATGACCTCACCTGCTCGTCTGACGTGTCCTCTTGGCCATGTTTGCCCTCGGCCCAGCCCTCACTGGGGTCTGTGCTCACCCCCTCCCTGTTTTCCTCCCTCTCCACTGGTCAGGGTGCTCCTCCATCCAGCCTCTGAGTATCGCGCCCCCGCAGAGCTCTGCCCTAGCCCTGTGGTTCAAATACTGTCTGCATTTGACAACTCACAAATATGTATGTTCACTTTGTAAAGTTTCAATCTGGTTTCCTCAGCCACCTACTTGAGGTCTACACGTGGTGGTGTCACACAGCACGAAGCCCAAACAAAACTCTGGACCAGCCTACATCAGAACACGCTCCTCCCCCAGGCTTCCCCGTCTCAGAGGAGGCCGCCACCCTGCACTTGCAGCCCCACCCCCCGGGGAGCCACCTTCACCCCTCCTCCCTCACTCCCACGGCAAGTCCTGACACGTCTACCTTCAAGATAGCTACGGACTCACCCCATCTCTCTATCTCTACCATTGCCCTAAGTTGCCGCCACCTCTAACCACTTCCACTCCTAACTGGTCTCCTGGCTCCTGCTCCTGCCCCCTTAAATCTGTATGCCTCGCATCATTTCCAAACACAGCCCCGACCTGGCACCTTGCTGCCCAACCCTCCCTGGCTTCCCAGTGTTCTTGGAATAATGCCCAAGAGACTACTTGGCCTTTGTGATATGCCATCTGTCTCTTCAGCAACACCTAAAACCCTTGTCCCCACCCTCAATGACAAACTGTGCTTCTTTCTGTTCCTCAGTGTGCTAATGCCTTCCTGTTTTTATGAATAACATCATCTTCTCCGACACCCCCTCGGCAGTGCCTTGGACCCACCCCTTTCTATATATACTGTCTGGCCTCATTGGCTGACTTCTCTTTCTCTCTCTTTTTTTTAACCTGACCTTTTGTGGTGGGAAGATGGACGTCTGACTTCAACAGCCCCCATCAGGTCTTGTCCCTCCAGCTTGACACCACAGCCTCCTTTTCAGTCTTCTTGTCCCCAGGTATGACCTGACTCCAGCTCCAAAGTGCTGACTGAGCCCTAAGACCAACCCCAGCCACTGGTAGCCTAGTCTCCAACTAATCCCTGACCCCACCAGAGACACTCTGCCTTCCCAGGCATCTCTAAATGCCTGTGGGTCTTGGCTGCTAGTCCAGGTCAGTGTCTTACCCATAACTGCTACTTATTAAATATTTATGGAATCAATGGATCTTCCACACTCACAGACATCATGGGTCCAAAGGCCATGCTGCTCACACCGCTGCCAGATGGAACCTGCCTGGGAGGGGAGCAAGGAGTCCCAGGTCCTGAACTGGGTGCAGAGCACATGCCCTTGGGCCAATCTTAATCCTCTCCAAGGCTCAACTGGCCCTCTGATAAGATGGAAATGATCAGAGCAGCTAGCCTCTTTCTCCCAGAGCACTGTAGCCCCATTTAGGGCCTTTTGTTTCAATCTCCCCCATCCAGTCTTCCTAGCAGCCCCACAAGGCAGATCCTCAATGCAGCAGCCTAAGCCATCCTTTTATTTTATTTTTTATTTTATTATTATTTTTTTTCATGTAGAAGTAATTTACCAACATTTAATCATCAACAAAAAAGGGTAGAGATGAAACTGTCTGCAGTTTCTGGTAATTAGAATCAAACTGTCTGAGAAGTAAGCCGTCCTTTTAAAGCACCAGTCTGATAATGGTACCCCTCTGCGCAAAGCCTTCCTTCCCACAGCTCCTGATGTCACTCAATGTAAAGCCAAAGTCCAGTTGGTGGCCACAGGACCTGGCTGCATGCCTCACTGACCATGTGCCCCTCACTCTCCTCGGACACTCCACTCCAACCACGCTGGCTGCCTTGAGGTTTTCAACCATGCCAGGCTCATTCCCACTGAGACCTTGGCTCTGGCTGTTCCTTCCACACAGACATGGGCTTGGTTAACTACCTTGGCTCCTTCATGCCTGTGCTCCAGTCTCACCTTGTCAATGAGGCCCATCCCAGCACTCTATGAAATACTACAGTTGCCCTCCTCCCCTATTTCTGCAGCAATAACTTTCCTTTTTTTCCATAGCACTTAACCAGTCTTTATCCAATGTTATAATTTACTGATTTCTGTCCTGCCACCAGAATGTAAACAGCATATGGATAGGGATATTTGTTTGCATTGTTCATCCACATGTCGGGATCCTTGTCTGCTTTGTTCATCCACATATCCCAAGCACCGAGAACAGTGCCTGGCACAAAGTAGATGCTCAGGAGGTGATTGCTGGATGAATGAATGAGGGCGTGAATGAGAGTATCCAGGCATAGAAGATACGGGACTGGGGTCCAGAGGGCTCCCTCCCTGCATACAGACCCTGTCCAGCCCCTTGTTTATGACCCAAGTTTACTGGGGTCCAAAGAGGCCCCCCTTCGAGTCCTGTAACCAGCCATTTGGGGGATGTGACCTCAGGCAGTCTGCCTCCGGCTCCTTTGTCTTTATTACTAATGTCCTAATGCAGGGACCAGATACAGCTCTGGGGACTTTGCTGTGTGACTTTGGGCCAGTTCCTTTTCCCTCTCTGAGTCAGGTTTTCTCAGTATGAACAATGAGGGAGCTAGATTCCTCCTACTCCATCTCCCCACAAGGGTATGGATCCAAGCCCTCTTGTTTCCTGCCACTCTGCTTCCCTCCCCTTGTGGGCAGGAGTGGGAAGCACAGGCCTTCTCCACTTCCACCGGGCCATGGGGCCTGTGTGACAGCTGGGGTACTCGTTCCCTTACCCTGTTAGGAGAGATGGAGGGAGCCATCCCAAGAAACTCAGTCTTGAGACCCACCTTCCTGTGGGCAAGGGCAAGAAGATCTTGGGATTATACTCAGTCTTGCCCTACAGTTGCTTCATAGAAAAAGGCTTTGTTATTTATTTATTTGTTTATTTTTCAGATGGGATCTCATTCTGCTGTCCAGGCTAGAGTGCAGTGGCACAATCATAGCTCAAGCCTTGAACTCCTGGCTCAAGCAGTCCTCCCACTTCAGCCTCCTAAGTAGCTTCGACTACAGGTGTGTGCCAACACAGCCACCTAATTTTTTTAAATTATTTTTTTGTGGAAATGGGGTGCTGTTATGTTACCCAGACTGGTCTCAAACTCCTGGCCTCAAGCAATTCTCTTTTCCCAACCTTCCAGGGTGTGGGATTATAGGTATGAACAACTGTACCCCTCTAGGGAAAAGGCTTTGGACTGGTATTTTATCAGAATCAGTTTAAAATCTATTGTATTTAATGCAGTGTTTAATTTTAAATTTAGTTTTACCTTGTACTGAAGTTATGAATTATAGTTTAAAGAATCAAATACCTGTACAAGGATTGCTGTGAAAAACAGCTGATTCTCATCCTTCTCTGACACCACTTTGAAAATTGTTGTTTTTTTTTTTGCAATTTTTGGCCAGGGCTGGGCTTGAACCCACCACCTCCAGCATATGGGACCAGCACCCTACTCCTTTGAGCCACAGGTGCTGCCCCACTTTGAAAATTTTTCAGCTGATTCTTTTGGTACCTTCACATTTCTGAATAGCTATCTAGTATTGTCACTTCTTGGTCTTTCCACTTCAGACATTATCAGTTGGCTTTTCATAGTGGAAGATGAACATTCAGCTCTCTTTCCCTGCTCCCTGGATTCCTCTTCCCGTCTTCTCATCCTCCCATGAGTCTCCATCATGTGTGTGGTTAGGTCAGTGTACACTGTTGATCATATTATGACAATATTAATGATCTTTGTAGCCGATCTACATAGTATATTAGGTTTGCTATTCATTTTCTATATAACTTTTGTTTTCCCAAGAGTTAGTAATGGTCTTGGCTTTTTATTTGCTTAATTTTCTGTGAAACTGTTATAACTCAACCTCATATTCTCTAAAAATGATCTAAATTGCCTGTTGGTACATTCAGATTTATCAGATATTTATAATGTCAATTTCATCTTACTGAAAAAAATGACTTCAGGCTCGGCGCCTGTGGCTCAACCGGCTAAGGCGCCAGCCATGTACACTTGAGCTGGCAGGTTCGAATCCAGCCCGGGCCCGCCAAACAATAATGACGGCTGCAACCAAAAAATGGCTGGGCATTGTGGCAGGTGCCTATAGTCCCAGCTACTTGGGAGGCAGAGGCAAGAGACTCGCTTGAGCCCAGGAATTGGAGGTTGCTGTGAGCTGTGATGCCACGGCACTCTACCCAGAGTGACAGCTTGAGGCTCTGTCTCAAAAAAATAAATAAATAAAAATAAATAAATAAATAAATAAATAAATAAATAAATAAATAAATAAAATAGAGATCTTGGTGATATGCTTATATTTATTCAATAATTTAGCTCAGTAAAAATTCTAGGGTGGAAATCATTTGTCCGTAGACTTCTGAAGCCATTCTTCCATTATCTCCTGGTTTCTAATGTTACTGCTACCCCCCACTTTTTCTTTTCTTTTCTTTTCTTTCTTTCTTTTTTTTTTTTTATGAGACAGAGTCTCACTTGGTCACCTTCAGTAGAGTACCATGGTGTCATAGCTCACAGCAACATCAAACTCTTGGGCTCAAGTGATTCTCTTGCCTCAGCCTCCCAAGTAGCTGAGACTACAAGCACCCGTCATAACGCCTGGCTAGTTTTTGTATTTTTAGTAGAGACTGGGGTCTAGCTCTTGTTCAGGCTAGTCTCAAACTCCTGAGCTCAAGTGATCCACCTGCCTATGCCTCCCAGAGTGCTAGGTTGCAGGTGTGAGCCACCATACCTGACTCTAGCATTACTATTAAGAAGTCTAAAGCGGGGCAGTGCCTGTGGCTCAAAGGAGTAGGGCGCCAGCCCCATATGCCAGAGGTGGCAGGTTCAAACCCAGCCCCGGCCAAAAACAACTGCAAAAAAAAAAAAAAAAAAAAAGAAGAAGAAGTCTAAAGTGATTCTGATTCCTGATATTTTGTGTCTGTCTTGATTTTTCCTTTCTGAACATCTGCAGAATTTTCTCTTTGTCTTTATTGTTCTGAAACTACAATGATGTGCCTTGCTGTGAAATTATTTTCATACCTTGTCCTGGGCCTTTTTGGTTTGGAAATTTATGTCTTTGAGTTCTGGAAATTGTGTTGAATTATTTCACTGATGATTTCTTCCCCTCTATGTTTTCTGTTCTCTATTTCTGGAACTCTTGTATTTGTGTCTATTGGGGCTCTTGGACTGGTATTTAATTCTCCTATTCCCTGTAATTTTTAAACTTTATCTTTGTAGTCTACTTTCTGGGAGATTAAAAGAAAAACACTTTATCTTCTGTTGACTGCTTGTTTAATATCTGCCCTTACAGTTTCTTTTCTTTTCTTTTCTTTTTTTTTTAAATACTCATTTTTCCTGAATGTAAGCAGAAACACAGAGCTTTTATTTATTTATTTATTTTTTATTTTTGAGTGGGGCTGGGCTTGAACCTGCTACCTCCAGCATATGGGACCGAGTGCCCTACTCCCTTAAGCCACAGGTGCTGCCCTCTTTTTTTTTTTTGTAGACACACAGTCTCACTTTATCACCCTTGGTAGAGTGCCGTGGCATCACACAGCTCACAGCAACCTCCAGCTCCTGGGCTTAGGCGATTCTCCTGTCTCAGCCTCCCAAGCAGCTGGGACTACAGGTGCCTGCCACAATGCCCAGCTATTTTTTGTTGCAGTTTGGCCAAGACCGGGTTTGAACCCTCCACCCTCGGTATATGGGGCGGCACCCTACCCACTGAGCCACAGGCGCCGCCCTGCCCTTACAGTTTCGCTCTCTAAGAGCTGACTTTTCTTCTCTTACAGTACATGTACCTGTCTAGCATTCTCTTATTTGCTGGGTCCAGTCAGTGTTATCCTTTATCTCCCTGAGGTTCATGACAATTTGTGTCCTCTGTGGTGTCTTTTTCCATTTGGGTATTTGTTTTGTTTCACTCTTTTTCATGTTAAAGGCTTTAGTTAGATGTCCCATGATTCTTTTTTTTTTTTCCTTTTTTTTTTTTTTTTGTAGAGACAGAGTCTCACTTTATCGCCCTTGGTAGAGTGCCGTGGCGTCACACAGCTCTCAGCAACCTCCAACTCCTGGACTTAGGTGATTCTCTTGCCTCAGCCTCCCGAGTAGCTGGAACTACAGGCGTCCGCCACAGCGTCTGGCTATTTTTCTGTTTTGCAGTTCGGCAGAGGCCAGGTTTGAACCCACCACCTTCAGTATATGGGGCCAGCGCCCTACTTGATGAGCCACAGGCGCCGCCCTTTTTCTTCTTTTTTTTAGAGACAGAGTCTCACTCTATCGCCCTAGGTAGAGTGCTGTGACATCACAGCTCATAGCAACCTCCAACTCCTGGGCTTAGGTGATTCTCTTGCTCCAGCCTCCCGAGTAGCTGGGACTACGGGCAACCGCCACAACGTCTGGCTATTTTTTGTTTGCAGTTTGGCCAGGGCCAGGTTCGAACCTTGGTATACAGGGTTGGCGCCCTACTCACTGAGCCACAGGTGCTGCCCTTTTTTTGAGACAAGTCTCACTCTATTACCCTCCATAGAGTGCTGTAGTGTTGCTCACAGCAACCTCAATCTCTTGGCATCAAGCAATCCTCTTGCCTCAGCCTCCGGAGCAGTTGGGACAATGGGCTCCTGCCACAACGCCTGTCTATATTTAGAGATGGGGTTTCTTTCTTTCTTTTTTTTTTCTGAGACAGAGCCTCAAGCTATCACCCTGGATAGAGTACCCTGGCATCACAGCTCACAGCAACCTCCAATTCCTGGGCTCAAGCGAGTCTCTTGCCTCCACCTCCCAAGTAGCTGGGACTACAGGCGCACGCCACAACGCCCGGCCATTTTTTTGGTTGCAGCCATCATTGTTGTTTGGCGGGCCCAGGCTGGATTCAAACCCGCCAGCTCAGGTGTACGTGTCTGGCGCCTTAGCCCGTTGAGCCACAGGCGCCAAGCCTAGAAATGGGGTTTTACTCTGCTCAGGCTTGTCTGGAACTCCTGATCTCAGGCAAATCACCCACCTTGGGTGCTAGGATTACAGGCATGAGCCACCATGCTAAAAGTCCCATGATTCTTGATTGTCTAGAAAACTGAGTAGAAGCTCTGACCCATGAGTAGGGCTTATCCACCAAGGGTTATCTGTCTGGGTTGTTTCATCTGGAAACCCTTGATGTCAGACTCCTCAGGTCTTTCTTCCTGGAATGATCGCTGTTCCAGAGAAGTGTCCTCCAGTCTATCGCCTGAAGGGAGAAGGCCTGGCTGTGGTGTTCTAGGGAGAGGGGCCTGGGACCCTCAGCTTCAGGTCAGGCTCACGTTCTTCTCTTTGGGGAATATACATCCAGTTGTCTCTTGGGAGAGGGAGGATGTGGGAATCCAACCGCTTCATAAATAGATTTCCTAACAAATCTCTTTCCAGCCCACGTTTACTCACCACCCAGATACCCGACACACCAATTCCTGAGTCACATAACTAGGTGGCGTCTCAGCTTTTCCAGCTGCAGGTTTAGGATTTGCCTCTTTTGGGTCTGCTAAGGAACTTAATGCTAATTTGCTTCTTCCAGTTCTTAAAATTGGTTGTTTTCACTTCTCTTATCTTTGTTTTTATAGATTTACATTTTATTATTTATTTATTTCTTGAGACAAAGTTTTACTCTGTCACTCTGGGTAGAATGCTATGGCATCGTGGCTCACAGCAACTCAAACTCTTGGGTTCAAGAGGTCCTCTTGCCTCAGGCACCTGAGTAGCTGGGACTACAGGTGCCTGCCACACTTGGCTGGGTTTTTTTCTATTTTTAGTAGAGATGGCGTCTCACTCTTGCTTAGGCTGGTCTCAAACTCCTGAGCTCAAACAATCCATCTGCCTTGGCCTCAAAATCTTTTTTTTGTTTGTTTGTTTTTCTGAGACAGAGTTTAACTTTGTCACCCTTGGTAGAGTGCCATGCTGTCAAAGCCCACAGCAACCTCAAACTCTTGGCCTCAAGTGATTCTCTTGCCTCGGCCTCCCAAGTAGCTGGGACTATAGGCACTGGCATTTTTAGAGATGGGGTCTTGCTCTGGGTTCTGGATGGTTTAGAACCTGTGAGCTCAGGCAACCTACCCACCTCAACTTCCCATAGTGCTAGGAATACAGTTGTAAGCCACTGAGCCTGGCTCTCAAAATCTTTTTTTTTTATCTGTTATATTATTTTTTATTCATGTAAGAATTTCTATCAGTGTTTGAATATTAATATTTAGAGAATTTGTACGTTTTCACCTTCCAAGGTTTAAAATGAGAACCTTTCTACAACATGTACATAGACTCTCAGAAAGGGCAAAACCTTTTTAAAAATTGATACTGGAGCTGGGCATGGTGGCTCATGCCTGTAATCCTAGCACTCTGGAGGGCCGACGTGGGTGGATTGCCTGAGCTCACAAGTTCGAGACCAGCCAGAACCAGAGTGAGACCTCATCTCTAAAAATAGCCAGGCATCATGGCAGGCACCTGTAGTCCCAGCTACTTGGGAGGCTGAGGCAAGAGAATTGCTTGAGCCCAAGAGTTTCAGGTTACTGTGAGCTATGATGCCATGGCACTCTACTGAGGACAACAAAGTGAGACTCTCTCTCAAAAAAATAATAATAAAAATAAAAATTATCTGAGCATGGTGGCAGGTGCCTAGCTACTTGGGAGGCTGAGGAGGAAGGATCACTTGTGCTCAGGAATGAGGGTTACCCTAAGCTATTATCACACCACTGTACTCCAGGGGGCAAGAGTGAGACTCTATCTCCTAAAAAAAAATTGAGGTGTAATTCATGTACCATAACATTCACCCTTTTAAAATTGTACAATTCAGCAGTTTTCTGTATATACACAAAATCTTGTGACCACCACCACTATTTAACTACAGAATGTTTTCATCCACCAAAAGGAAACTCTACACCTATTAGCAACCACGCTCCATTCCCTCCTCTCCCAGCTCCTGACAACTACTAATCTACCTTCTCTAATAGAGAAGGATTTGCCTATTTTGCACATTTTTTTTTTTTGTAGAGACAGAGCCTCACTTTATCACCCTTAGTAGAGTGCTGTGGCATCACCCAGCTCACAGCAACCTCCAACTCCTGGGCTTAGGAATCACTTGAGCCCAAGAGTTTGAGGTTGTTGTGAGCCATGATGCCACAGCACTCTACCAAGGACAACAAAGTGAAACTCTGTCTCAAAAAAAAAAAGGATGGCACCTGTGACTCAGTGGGTAGGGTGCCAGCCCCATATACCCAGGGTGGTGGGTTCAAACCCAGCCCCAGCCAAATTGCAACAAAAAAATAGCCAGGCGTAGCCAGGCCTGTAGTTCCAGCTACTTGGGAGGCTGAGGCAAGAGAATCGCCTAAGCCCAGGAGCTGGAGGTTGCTATGAGCTATAACGCCAAGGCACTCCACCAAGGGTGATAAAGTGAGACTCTTTCTCTTAAAAAAAAAAGAAAGAGAGAAAGAAAAGAAAAGTCTTTAAAGAAAAAAAAGGTTGGCTCGGCGCCCATAGCACAGTGGTTACAGCGCCAGCCACATACACCAAGAGTGGCCAGTTTGAACCTGGCCTGGGCCAGCTAAACAACGAGAGCTGCAACAGAAAATAGCTGGGCATTATGGCAGGTGCCTGTAGTCCTGGCTGCTCGGCTGAGGCAAGAGAATTGCTTAAGCCCAAGAGTTAGAGTTTGCTGTGAGCTGTGATGCCATAGCACTCTACCAAAGGGTGACATAGTTAGACTCTGTCTCAAAAAAAAAAAAAAAGAAAAGAAAAGGAGGGTGTATTGAGCTATTCACTCCTTTTTATGGCAGAATAACAATCCACTATATGTACATTCCATATGTTGTTTACTCATTCCTCAGTTGATGGATATTTGTGTTATTTTTATTTTTTGGATATTATAAATAAAGCTGCTGTGGACATTCATTTGTGTGCAAGTTTTTGTGTGGATATATGATTTCATTCATCTCCAGTATCCAGAAAACATCTTAATAGTAAGCATTTGAACATCTTCTATCGTACCAGCTCCGTGTTAAATGCTTATTTGTTTGTTTATTGATTTACTTAGTTTTTAGAGACAGGGTCTCACTTTGTTACCCAAGCTGGAATACAGTGGTGTGACCATAGCTCACTGCAGCCTTGAACACCTCAAGTGATCCACCTCATGCCTCCTAAAGTGGTAAGATTATAGGCATGAGCCACTGCACCCAGCCCTTAAATGCTTATTGAATCCCATAGCTCTGTGGGGTCAGTACTACTATTCTTACTTTATAAAGGAGAAACCAAATTCAGAACGTTAAGGAACTCGGTCAGGTCACACACCTAAGATGCTTCAGACTTGGATTGGACCTCAGGTCTGGTTGGACCAAAAGCCATATCTGCTCTTTTCTCTCCTTCCAAAATACATATACTGGCTTGGTGCCTGTGGCTTAATGGGCTAAGGTGCCAGCCACGTACACCTGAGCTGGCGGGTTCGAATCCAGCACAATGATGGCTGCAACCAAAAAATGGCCGGGCGTTGTGGTGGGCCCCTGTAGTCCTAGCTACTTGGGAGGCTGAGGCAGGAGACTCACTTGAGCCCAGGAATTGGAGGTTGCTGTGAGCCGTGATGCCACAGCACTCTATCCAGGGTGACAACTTGAAGCTCTGTCTCAAAAAAAAAAAAAAAAAATACATATACTATCTCCTTTGTTTCTTTTTTGTTGTAGTTGTTACTTGTCTTTTTTCCCTTTTAAAAATGTTAATAGGGCTTGGCGCCTGTGGCTCAACAGGCTAAGGTGCCAGCCACGTACAGCTGAGCTGGCGGGTTCGAATCCAGCCCGGCCCGACAAACGACAATGACGGCTGCAACCAAAAAATGGCCGGGCGTTGTGGCGGGCGCCTGTAGTCCCAGCTACTTGGGAGGCAGAGGCAGGAGACTCGCTTGAGCCCAGGAATTGGAGGTTGCTGTGAGCTGTGATGCCACGGCACTCTGTC
>CAUYRH010138236.1:0-11118 GCA_963574655.1 Perodicticus potto
TCCTCCGCTTTCCCCGCCGGCCTGGGCAAGCAGCGGGGGCTGAGGACTCTGGGGCGGGAAAGAGGGCCCCTCCCGCCTCCCGGTAAAGAGCAGGCCGGGCCCACCGGCTGCCGCCCGATTTCTCCCGAGGCGCAGACCGGCGGCAGGGCGGCGGGCCATTCACAAGTATTTTTCTGTGTGTCTGAATTATTGCATGCACACACACACATACACACATCTATTTAGGTGGGTTTGCAGCTTGGTTTTTGGCTCACCTTCACTCTGAATTTGATAAGAGACTGATTCCTTAGAGAATATGGTTTAATCCTCATCAAATTCCTCCCATTAAATTCTGCCACATATGAAAATTTCCTGATAGTTCCTTAAAGTTTGTGGCTTAACCGATTCATTTACATTTTGTGCTAAGTAATAAGACTGATTATTGGCTTTGGGGGGCATTTTCCCACAATGTTATGAGTTTTAAAATTATATAATTGTTAATAATAGAATGATTGTGGTACATATATTTGTCATCCATTTGACTGAATTATCCTACGCAATTAATGTTTAAAAGCGATTTTATCAATTGTATTGGTATGTGGGTATAATGCTTTGAGGAATTTGGTTTTGCTGGGGAGTGAGGCATGAGCAGATGGCACAACAATTGAATTTGCATTTGGGAATGAAGTTAAAAGAAGGAAAAAGAATACAAAAATTATATTGTAATAAAATATATATTAGTGTCTTTTCCTGTAAGTTTGTGCTGAATGCAGCATTTAAATCCAAACGATAATAGCTAAAAATATGGTAATGCATATAAAAGAAAGAAATGATAGTTCAGTCTAAGGTGATGAAACAAAGATCAGTCATGGGAAAATAATTTGAATGATTTCATTCAATATTTCTTAGGCTAGAATATTTTATGTTGATTGTTTCTCTAATTATGCCTTGGTATTTGTGCCTCTTAGATGTAGGTCAGAGACAGAGATTTCTTATTAATCTGACAGAGAGAGTTTTGTTTTGTGTATTGAATTTGTTTTTAAACAAAAGGAGTATTCTTCCTTAGCATAAAAGTTGTCATTGTCAAAGACACAGTCTGGCAAGGAATAGGTGAAACCAAGTTAGTTTTCTCTCACAAAATGGTATTCATGTGCCTTTTATTTATTTATTAATTTATTTATTCGAGTCTCACTATGTTGCCCTTGGTAGAGTGGTGTGGCATCACAGCTCACAGCAACCTCAAACTCCTGGGCTTAAGCGATTCTCTTGCCTCAGTCTCCCAAGTAGCTGGGACTACATGCATCTGCTAAAATGCCTGGCTATTTTTTTGTTGCAGTTGTCACATTGGTTAGCTGGCCCAGGCCAGGTTCAAACCTGGCAGCCTTGGTGTATGTGGCTGGCGCCCTAACCACTGTGCTACTTAGTGCCAAGCCCCTTTTAATTTTTTTAATTAATTTTTTATAAGTATAATATATGGATTAAAGGCATGAAATTTATAGAAAAAAAAAGTAAGTTTTTTTAAAAAACTTCCACATTCCCAACATCAAAACATGACTCATATTGATATTTGAGTGTCCTTTTAAAAACTACTTTGCCTGCAACTGTTAAGAACTTAAGCTATAAAAAATAATATAGAGTTTTTCTGGATTCTAATACATTTGAATAAGTATACTTTTACAAATCCAAAATGGAGACTCTGCAAAAGGCATTTGTGTAAATAAAAAATTTATTCATGAATGAATATTTGAGTAACATCAACAAGTTAGCAGAATAGCAGGTTCCCAACACACATGCCCCCCCCTTGGAAAAACAATTTGGCAGCCATCCACAGATAATATGGGGAAACTAAGTAACAAATCAAAGAGAAAGCAAATAGGAATTTTTAAATATCTTGAGACAAATCAAAAACACAATTACCAAAACTTATGAAGGCAGCAAAACCAAAACTTATGAAGACAGCAAAACTTATGAAGGCAGCAAATCAAAAACACAATTACCAAAACTTATGAAGGCAGCAAAACCTTCCTTATGAAGGAAGAAGGAAGTTTATAGGAATAAAGGCATATATTTAAAAAGAGAAGAATCAAACAAAAATTTATACGCAAGGTGTTAGGGAAAAAACAAAGCCCGGAGTTAGCAGATGGAAGAAAGTAAGAAAAATTAGAGCATAAATAAATAGGAAATAAAAAATTAGAAAAGAACAACAAAATGAAGAATCTTTTTTAAAAAATAAAGACAATTGACAAATCTTCAGCTAGATTAACTAAAAAAGAATATCAAAATGCTCATACTACCAAAAATGATCCACAGATTCAATGCAACCCCTATCAAAATCCCAAAATTTGTATGGAACCACAAAAGACTGAACAGCTTTTCTTGAGAAAAAAGGGCAAGGCTGGAGGCATCATACTTTTAAATATCAAAATATATTAAAAGTACAGTAATCAAAAAGTATGGTTCAGGCATAAAAACAAACATATAGACTAAGCGAATAGAATTAAAGACCCATAAATGAATCCAGATATTTATGTTAAACTGAATTTTGACAAGAAAGCCAAGAACACACAATGGGGAAAAGACAGTCTCTTCAGTAAATTGTGTTGTACAAACTGGATATTCACATTTCATAGAATAAAATTGGACCCTTATCTCATATTCTATAGTATAAAAATCAACTTAAAGACTTAAATGTAAAACCTAAAACTATAAAACTACTAGAATAAAATATAGGAAAGAAGCCATTTAACATTGGCCTAGGTAGTGATTTTGGATATAACTCCAAAAGCACAGGAAACAAAAGCAAAAATAGATGAATGGGATTACATGCACAGTAAAAAGGCAGCCCACAAACTTAGAGAAAATGTTTTAAAACCATATATTTGACAAGGAGTTAATGTTTAAAAAGTACAAGTAAGTCACACAACTCAATTGCAAAAAAAAATTAAATGAAACCCCAAAATTAAAACAAAAAACTCAATTGAACCCCTACACCATTATTTAAACATGGATTAAGAACCTGAAAAGACATTTTTCAAAATGTTACATCTAAATGGCCAACAGGTATATAAAAAGGTGCTCAAACATTACTAGTCATCAGAGAAATGAAGATTAAAACCATAATATTACCTCTTTTTTGCGTGTACCACAGTTTATTCACTCACCTACTGAAGAAAACCTTGATTGTGTCCAAATTTGGCAATTACGAATAAAATATACACATCCATGTACAGGTTTCTGTAACATCACTCCTTTTAGGATGGCTATTCCCACAAAAACGCAAGATATAACAAGTGTTGCTGAGGAAGTAGAAAAAGGGGAACCCATTACACTGTTGGGGGGAATGTAAATTGGTACAGCCTTTATGGAAAACACTTCTGAGTATACATCAAACAAAAATGAAATCAGTATCTCCGATAGATAAGTGCACTTTCATGCCTATTGCAGCATTATTGGCAATAGCCAAGAACTGAAAACAACCAAAATATTTATCAGTAACAAATACGTGCGTGTGTGAGAGAATGAGAGGTAGAGGTGTATGTGTACATATATGTGCACACACATATACACCATACACACATAACTGAATACTACCCAGGCTTTTAAAAGAAAGAAAATCTTGCTATTTGCAACAACATGAATGAACCTAGAGGACATTCTACTAAGTGAAGTAAGCCAGAGAAAAGGCAAATATTGCATGATCTCACTTTATATGTGGATCTGAAATAGTCAATTTCATAGAAACACAGACTAGAAGGGTGGTTGCCAGGAGTGGAGAGTGGAGGAAATGGAGAACAAAGTTTTGGAGATCCAGTGTATACCGTGGTGACTATAGTTAACAATAATATTGTATTGTGTACTTGGAATTTTCTAAGAGAATGGGTATTACGGGTTATCCCCACCACCACTGTGTAACTATATGAGGTGATGGACATGTTAACTATAGTATTATTTCGTGATGTTGTGTATATGAAAACGACACGTTTTGCACTTTAAACTTAAATGTACATAATTTCTATTTGTCAATTATCCCCGCAATAAAGCTAGGAGAAAAAAGATTCTTTCACACTTTCTAATCACTAGATGGATTTTTGACAAAGTCTTAATTCTATCTCTGTAAATCAGACTAAAATTTCAACATTCTCTTAAAATATCAATGATTTTATCTCTTCCTAATGAAACAATGACAATCATTATTTTTAAGTTATGTAAACAATGACATTTAGATGTTTGAGTTCTATCAAGTATTATAGCATAGCTACAACCTAAACATTTCTTTCATATGCAACAGAAAATGAAAGGCACTAATTTACACATGCTATATATAAACTGGCTTAAATTGCTTTAGAATTATTGGTTTATTCGCCTAACTGCTCTTTTCTTTCCAGTTAAATTTTAATCCCCTTGAGTGTTGGCAAACAAACACCTTATTCATCTTTGTTTTCTTGATAATGAATAGTACAATGCTTCCTTAGATAAGCCTTGCAATAAATTGTTAACTTAATTAATTATAATTAACTTTATTTAATTTTTTCTGAAAAATGCAGATTCTGGAATTGGCTATCATTTGTTGCTTTTCTTATGGTGTTTACTTTCACTGGACTTCTCATTCCTGCACGTACATATTTACATATAAACTTTTCTGATATATATTATGCATTAAATATCTACTTTACACTGATTGTTTTAAGGTAAGAATACCATTTATATTTTTCTATTTATGGAAAATTGAATATCTGAAGATTATTTTTTAAATAATAAAAACCTTTTCATACCTTAGATTGAACAATTGAATTAAGTTTCCAAAGAAAGTTTGATTTAATGATTTCCAAGGAATCATTTAAAAATGAATATTTAGTATGCTCAAATTTTAAATTAAATTTCAATGCAATGCAACATTTTGAAAATTTCTGAAAATTAGAACAAGGGACAATGTCTTTCATAATCTTAGTATACCTACAGGCAACTACTCTACAATTTGGTATATTTCATCCAGTTTTTTTTTTGTTTTTCTTTGCGATTTCATGAAGTTAAGCACCAACCATAAATAAAAATCCTGTATTTGTGTTAGTATTACATAATAAAAAGTTTTCTATTAATTAAAAATTATAGTTGGCAATAGCTATTTAAAAACATCATAAAGAAGCCCTCTTTGTAGATGTATTTTTTGGCTCAAGCAATTTTTGTAGTTCCTTTCTCCGCCTTAAGGAGGCAGAAAAGCACTTGTCCATGAAGCTGAAAAAGAGATGACACGGAAAAAGAAAACACACTACCATTAGAGTTTCAAAGTTTTTTAATCTCTACCACGGAATAGCTAACCTTCCACTTGACAGAAAGTCAGCTAGTGTCAAGTAAATGGAAGTCAGTGCCAAATTATCAGATAATATTGGGATAAAATGGAGGAATCATATGTGACGGAAAGAAGAAACAAAAAACTTGACCAATATTGGGCAGAGTCAACAAGGTTTAAATTTGTAAAGAAAAAGAAAGGAATGGCATTTTTTTCTTCTTGTTTTTATTTCTTTTTGGGATCCAGAATTTATCTACAAAACATCTCCAAAATTTTTTTTTCACCTAAAGGCGATGTTGAATTATCCTACTATTCATCTACTAGAAAGTACCAAAGAGAATAATGCCATTGTCTCCACAAGTCTCTGTGTGAAATGCATTCTGCCTTCCTGTGGTGCCAGGCCAACAGTGTGAGATACATGTCTTAACTGTTTGAGACTGAGCAATTCCACAAAGAATAGATTAGAATAGAGTAGAAAGAAATATAAAGAAGTTTCTATGACTAGAATAACTTTCTATATGTTGTGTTGTCTTTTAGACTTTTGGTCTTTCTGCTAATGAGCCCTGTTTTGTCTCGAGTTGGCCATGGGTTTAGCTGGCGCTGGGCATTCATAATGGTCTGGAGTGAAATGAAAGGGACACCTAATATAAACATGGCCCTGCTGCTTGCCTACTCTGACATTGCTCTTGGATCTGAGAGAGAAAGATCCCAGGTAAGGAAAGCTATATTTTCTTATTTTAATAGTTTACAAAACTGTTGCTGTGTACTTGAAATACATTTTTGTAGTGAAGTAGATCAACCCCACTTGAGCTGTAGGAGTGATGTAGCTATAATGGCGACTTTAGAGAGGGAGGGAACAATTGGCAACTTTCCTACTCTCTGTTGTAATTTAGATTTTTAAGTTCTTTCACATTTTAAAAAATAGGATTACTATGAATATTAAGGGAATTAAAACTTATAACTTATTTAAAATAGTACCTAATACAAAGTATGCACTCAATAATGTTTTAATTTTCATTTACTCCTAATAATCAAGAAGAGAAGGATCCAACTTAGGGTTGGCTCTATTGCTTTCTGTAAATATACAGGCCACATGTAGTGGTGCTAGGAGGCAAACATTTTCATTTTCAGACAATGTACTCTAAACATTACCCCAAACTCTACCTAGCAACATATTGGGTGCAACCCTCTCTCTACCATGTCTCTGGGCAAGATAATAAAAAGAAGCTCTGTAAAAATTTCCTATGCAGGTATCACAGAGCAAGCATCTGACACTTTCATCTTGTGTATGTGTGTGTGTGTGTGTGTGTGCACGTGTGCATGTGCTTAACATAAATTCCAGGTGCAAAGGGAAGAATGGAAGGTTGGTTATCATGTGTCTAATTGAATAATACTCAGTTCAAACAGGGCAGTGCCTGTGGCTCAGTGAGTAGGGCACCAGTCCCATATACCGAGGGTGGCGGGTTCAAACCCAGCCCTGGTCAAACTGCAACAAAAATATAGCTGGGTGTTGTGGCAGCTTCTCGGAAGGCTGAGGCAAGAGAATCGCCTAAGTCCAAAAGTTGGAGGTTGCTGTAAGCTGTGACGCCATGGCACTCTACCATAGGTGATAAAGTGAGACTGTCTCTAAAAAAAAAAAAAAAAAAATACTCAGTTCAAACTTTAAAAAACTAAATCTTCAAACCACTTTTAAAACCAAAATTATCTAATATTGCATGACTTCTTTCTTCTTTTTAGTCTATTTCCATCTGCCTAAGTAATCAAGATCATTGTCATCACCACACATCCTGATCAGTTTAATAGTTAATATTGCATATAGATCTGAGTTACTGAAATTTTCATTGTAGTTGCTATGTGTTGTAACCATCAGCAATTTATTTAATTTCCACCTCACACTAAGTATCAGTTTCCTCATTCCAAACATACTTAATAATACTGCCAATGTTTTACTGGTAAATGTGTAATAGGTAACTTCTGTGTTGAAGGGAAAAAGAAGCCCTAATTTGTAGTTTTTGCCAGTTACTGTTGTATAATTATTTCCACCAAGAGAACATCAGTCAGCTCATGAACTTCCTAAAAATTTAATAATCAGCTCTCATGAGCTAGTAAGAGCCAAATCTAGCATACCGCTTTCACCAAGGGTTATGGTGAGAAATAAAAAAAATGTACATAAAATGCTCATCACATTGTTTATCTTATTTTATCATAAATATACAATGAATAAAAGCTTGGCTGAGTATGGTGGCTCTCAACTGTAATACTAGCACTTTGGTAAGCCAAAGCAGAAGTATCTCTTGAGGCCGGGAGTTTGAGACCAGAAACACAGCAAGACCTTGTCTCCAGAAAACTCAACTGGGCCTGGTGGTATGTGCCAATAGGCCCAGATCCTTGGGAGGCTAAGGCAGAAAGATAGCTTGAACCTAAGCCTGAGAGTTGAGGCTTCAGTGAGCTATGATGACACTATTGCATTCTAGCCTGGCAATAGAGTGAGACTCTATTTCAAGAAAAAAAATTACAGCCTATTGTGATGATGATTATGATAACACTATATCATGTAGCCCTGCTTTAAAATAAAAACATTGTAAAAAAAAGTTAGTGAAATGTACTCACTAGTAACAACTATTTGAAAAGAAAGTAGCACTCCTTTCTTAACTTAATCTGACTAAACTTTACAGCTAATTTATTAATACCTACAGAGAGGCATTAAAGTGAAGGGTTAAAAATACTAATGTCAAAGACAATATTGCCTTTTTAAATTCTGTCTCTTACAACTCACAAGTTATGTGATATGGGGTGGCAGTTCTCCAGTTTCACATCTAATTAGACAATATTAGTATTTACCTTGTGGAATTGTGATAATTAAATCAGGATGGTATATTGTATTGTCTACTATATAAGTGTTAGTTAGTCCTTACTACTATTAAACCATTAAACTTATTTAGTGGTCCTTAACCTAGAATGCACTTTAGATTACTTCATTAACTTTCAGTAAAATACCAGTGTCTGTGGAATTATGGCCCTAGCCAATAATGGACATCAGACTTATCTTCCATAGTAAACATCTACAAAAATAGTCAAGATATATGAAGCAACTGTTTGGGGGTATTAGACAAGGGACATTGCATGTATAGATTCTTGAGAGAAAGGAGACACATGAGGTGAGTTCACATTCACCCTGACCTTTCTTTGACCATGACACAGAGAAGTGAATTCAAAACAGAGTTCAGTAATCTCACAGACTGGAAAAAACAGAGATCAGAGTTTAGGGCTATATAAGTAGCTAAAATTTGTGGGGCAGGGTACCATGGAGAGAATTGTGCAGAAAAGCAGCACCAGAAATCTACATGAGGGTCCCTTTTAGATTATTAGTCCAACAGGAATCTGCATAAGCAGAGTTTTTGGAGGAGGATCAGCAGAAAGAGCTTTTAGGGAGCTTTGAGCTGAATGGACACCCTGGAGGCCATCACGTGGTGGCAGATGCTAACTAGCCGCAGTACATAAATCTCACTGAACAACACTTCAGGTAAGTTGTGATCACAGAAAGAACACGTCTAAGAAATAAGAATTATGTATGCCCTACGGTAAAGTTTATTCCAGACCCATTCTAAGAAAGCCTAAAACCATACCTTGGTAGGAAAATGTGATCTGCTAGTAAATTAACTGCCAGACAAAATTCAAAACTCTTTACAAGGGATCAACATGATCAAGACTCTCAACAGTGCAGCATCGATAACACACAGCCTTAAATCAAATATTACTACTAGGCGTGTGAAGAAGCAGGAAAAAGGTGACCTTTTTGGGGGGGGGGAGACAGAGCCTCAAACTGTCACCCTGGATAGAATGCTATGGCATCACAGCTCACAGCAACCTCCAATTCCTGGGCTCAAGCGAGTCTCCTGCCTCAGCCTCCCAAGTAGCTGGGACTACAGGCGCCCGCCACAACGCCTGGCCATTTTGGTTGCAGCCGTCATTGTTGTTTGGCGGACCCAGGCTAGATTCGAACCCGCCAGCTTAGGTGTACGTGGCTGGTGCCTTAGCCCGTTGAGCCACAGGCGCCGAGCCAAGGTGACCTATTTTTAAGAGAAAAAAAATGTTCAATTTAAATAGACACAGATGTTAAAGCTAACAGAACTATTAAAAATATGTTCATGAATGTAAAGAAATAAATGAACATCAGAAGTGAAGACATGCGATATTTTAGGAAAAAAATTGAAACTATAAAAAACAATTTAAAAATCTAGAGCTGAGAAATACAATATCTGAAATGAAAATTTTTATGAGCTTACTGGCAGATTGGAGGGTGCAGAAGAAAAAAAATTATTCCAAATGAATATGTTCTAAGAATGAGAAAATATGTGAAGAAAAAAGTGATCAAACTAAAGGAATTAATAGACAAATTATAATTAGAGACATTAACCTCCTCCCTACAACTCACTCAGCAAAAATATAACACGACTAGACAGAAAATCAGCAAAGATTTGAAAGAACTGAACAACATCATCAGCCACAGGTTCTAATGGTCATTTATGGAAACATATTAATTGATACAGAAAAAGCACTTGAAAAAATTAATTATCCATCTATGACAAAAGCATAGAAATAGAAGAAAACTTCCTATGTTGATAAAAACATCTGTAAAAACTCTACAGATAACATCATAATTAATAATAAGAGACTGCTCTCCCCCTAAACTGGGAGAGATGCAAAAATGTCTAATTTCAACATTCACATTGGACACTGCAATGGAAATTCTAGCCAGCACCATGAGGCAAGAAAAGGAAAAATTCATATTAAAATGTAAGGAAAAAGACTATCCATGTTTACTAATGGCATCATTATTCACATAGAAAATCCCAAGGATTTTCAAAAAGAAAAGAAAAATAACATCCTCCTAAAACTATTAAGCAAGTTCATCAAGATCTCAGGATACAAGATAAATATTAAAAAATCAACATTTTTATGTACTAGTACTTGATACATGAAAACTAAAATAAAAGGAACAATACCTTGTATAATCAAGAAAATAATATACTTAGATATAAATCTAATAAAATATATATATAGGACATGTGGGCTGAAAACTATAAAACTTCATGAATTGAAAGACTTATTCCAAAATGATGCAAAGTTTAATGCAATTCCAATTAAATCTCAGCAAGTTTTTTAATAACTATAGACAAGTTTATCCGAAATTTATAGTGAAAAGTAAATTAAAATTGCATAAAAGATTTTGGAAAAGAAAAATAAAGTGAAGGGAATCAACTTTACAGTTATACTAATGGAGATTGTGTGGTATTGGCAGAGGGAAAGACACACAGAGATCAATGAAATAGAATAAAGAATCTAGAAATAGACCCACACAAATATTCTCAACTAATCTTTGACAAAGATACAGAAGCATTTCAAAGTAGAATGGATAATTTTTTTTTTTTTTTTTAGTGGTAAGACAGAATTTATTTACAGAAAAGAATACAGAAAACACTAAAGCTCCTGGTAGAGAGAAAGAAATCAAGTGGGGAGAGAAAAGCTCTCTCCGTTTCTCTCCCGGTCTTTCCCTGTCTCCCCCTTTAGGTTTTTAGCCTCGGGTATATATAGGTTTATGGGTTCCTTGGCCAGGAAACAAATGAACACAGTCCCTTCTACCAGGGGCAAGGTAAATGAATGTATCAGTGAATGAACACAGTCCCTTCCAGGGCAAAGTGAATGAATGTATCAATGAATGGACACAGTCCATTCATGGAATTGAGGCCTAGGAAATTCACAAGAAATTGACCTAGGCATAGGAAATGGGGGTTCCACATTTAGTCCTAAATGTAAAGTGGAGGAGACACCAAGGCACAGGTGTCTCCTCG
>CAUYRH010138238.1:0-49326 GCA_963574655.1 Perodicticus potto
TTGAGACAGAGCCTCAAGCTGTCACCCTGGATAGAATGCCGAGGCATCACAGCTCACAGCAACCTCCAATTCCTGGGCTCAAGTGAGTCTCCTGCCTCCGCCTCCCAAGTAGCTGGGACTACAGGCACCCGCCACAATGCCGGGCTATTTTTTGGTTGTAGCCGTCATTGTTGTTTGGCAGGCCCAGGCTGGATTTGAACCCGCCAGCTCAGATGTACATGGCTGGCGCCTTAGCCCGTTGAGCCACAGGCGCCAAGCCAGGACTATGTTTTAATTTGCATAAACGTATCTATCATTCATTACTGAATGTCTACTTGTGCCTGTCACTGTGCTACCCTCCTAAAAATAGGACAGACATAATTCTTGTCCTTCATGAGCTGACAATTAAGAACTTGGATAGGTTGCATTTGAGGACCAAACTTGTTCCAGGAACGTACGAGTCCCCACAGTTAATGGAACTTCAAGTCAGTAAAGACACTTTCCTGCATTTTCACATGATCATTTAACAGTCAGAAAAATATATATAATAATAGTGATATTTAGAAACAAAAACCTTTTTATTATTAAAATTATCTTGGATATAGCACAAAACTATCAGTATATTTAAAAATATAGTGAGTAGAATGTCACCTAATTGTATGTAGTATTATAATAATCTGATATAAAAAATTTTTTTAAATATAATCTAACCCCAGTGAGATTGGCCCATATCACAAAGTCCCAAAGCTGCAGATGCTGGCATAGATGTGGAGAGAAGGGGACACTTTTACATTGCTGGTGGGACTGTAAACTAATACAATCTTTTTTTGGAAGGAATTATGGAAATACTCAAAGAACTCAAACTTACCCTCCCATTTGATCCTGCAATCCCATTACTGGGCATCTACCCAGAAGAAAAAAAAATCCTTTTACCATAAGGACACCTGCACTAGACTGTTTATGACAGCTCAATTTACAATGGCCAAAATGTGGAAACAGCCTAAATGCCCCCTAACCCGGGAATGGATGAACAAACTGTGGTATATGTATACCATGGAATACTATTCAGCCACTAAAAAAAATGGAGACTATACATCTTTTTCTCTAACTTGGATGGATATGGAACAAATTCTGCTTAGTAAAGCATCACAAGAATGGAGAACCAAGAGTCCCATGTACTCAATTTTGATACGAGGACAATTGATGACCTAGTACATAGTGGATGGTGGAGGAATCGGGGAGCAGAGAGAGGGAATGAGGGATGGGGTGAGGGGTCACAGTGTTTGGCAGACATCTGGGGGGAGGAACACATTTATAAGAGAGACTTTGCTTGACAAATGCAATTATTGTAATCTGGATCTTTGTACCCTCAGTGACTCCCCAACAATAAAAAAAAAATTAAAATGTAGTAAGTAGTTTGAAAAGCTATTTTAAATCCAACAGTATATTAAAAAGCAATACAAAAATCTGCTAGACAATTCACTTTTCCATAACCTTTCTTCACCAAAAGTGACAAAAAATTCATGATTTGAAAGAAGTAACTATGTATTAAGCAAAACCTAAATACATCACAACCCAGATCTATCTACTATTAATACATATAAATAAATACTTAAATATAAATGAAATAGTAAACTTCAGTGTGTTCTAAAGTAAGTCACTTTCACAGAATTTTATATAGACAATTACGAGACATTCATATGTTATTAGGACCCGAAATCCTGCCCTAGCCCTGCTTTCTCAATTATTTACTCAAGAAGTTACTACTTCAAACTCCAAATGGTTCTTCTGGAGCTGACACGATGAAATCCCCCTGATGAAGTGGACTTGATCACATACAGTGTTTTGCTTTGAGAATTCTAAAACAAAAAATTAACACAGGAGCATTTCTCCCTTGGGCCCAAGAGGAAAATGGTTTAAAAGTAATTGTTTTTTTTTTCTTAGTTTAAAATTAATTGTATAAACATTATATTTATGAATTTTAAAGCTTGTGTACAGTTTCAAGTCATCTAGAAGTTATATTTTGTTTACCAATAAAACAAGCATAAACACAAAAAAGTGCAAAACTCCACGAAGAATCCATGGATAAATTCTACAAAATTACAAAAAAGACGGAACAGTTGAATTGGCTATTTTTAGGATCAAAAGAGAAGCTTATATTATTTTTCTGTGCAGTTGCATGTAATTTTATTAAATGTGTATAATAACATCAAAGGAATTAATTTATTGTTAAAAGTTGAAGGCATTGGAAGCATGAGAATAATTAAAAAGATGTATGCAATTTTGCTGAGTAATGAATATGTCAAGAAATATGAATTTTACTGAACTTATTTATTAAAGTGCATACATCAAAGATCTTAAAAGTTAAATACGACTCAGCATTTCCAAGTAATCACAAGTGCTCCATATGGAGTATAACAATGAATACATACAAAACCCTCAAATACAAAATATATATGTTACTGTCAAGTTTAGTAATTTAGTAATTATAAATATTACAATTGTTTATTACGTTTACATGATGAACTATTGAATACATAGATTTAAAACACTCTGGGAGGCCAAGACAGGAGCTCACTTGAGCTCAGAAGTTCGAGACCAGCCTGAGCAAGAGCAAGACTCCGTCTCTACTAAACAGAAATTAAAATTAGCTGGGCATCATGGTAGGCTCCTGTAGTCCCAGCTAACTGAGAGGCTGAGGCAGGAGGATTGTTTGAATTAAGGAGTTTGAGGTAGCTGTGAGATAGGCTAAGGCCACAGCACTCTACCCTGGGTCAAAAGACTGAGACTCTGTCTCAAAAAAATAAAAAACGTAATACTCAATATATACAGATAACATTTGTTATCTTGTATAATGTATCCTGTACCTCTTGTAATTGCAGAAGTCAAACCTAACTTAATTATGACATATAGGGTATATGTATACACCATTTGTGTGTGTGTGTGTGCGTGTGTGTGAAGCTATGAGAGAAAAGAGGGAAGAAATTTGGAGTAAGCAACTTTGAGCCTACGATTAGAACATAGGTGTTAGTTTTTTTTATCCACTTAAAGGGACTATACCCAATATCTTACTTATTGGCTTCTACCAAAGGGAGTATTATTGATCTGACTTTGACAATGACAGGGCCACATCTTCTGTGAGGTGGGGGTCAGAAAGTCAGTATACCTGGATATGGTCTAGATGCTTTTCTTCTCTAGTGTCTGAACCCACTGCATAGGTTGAAGGATACAACCATTCAGGAGCTGGCCAAACTAGGCCAGGATGAGAATAATTATTACCTTAGGGAAAAGAGAACCTTCCACATGGTGCATAATACTACACTGCCATTCTAGGCGGCCAAAGCCACAATGTGAGGAGCTCTATTTTGCTTTCTTTTCTGTTTTTTAGTGCATCTGTTTCTCTCAAAAATATGATAGGAATGAGAGACACCTGGGACAAGCAGAATCTGGATATTATTCACGTGCATAGCTATCATACTAACATAATAATCACACCCATTTCTCTTTGTCTAACTGTAAAACCCAGCATGGCATCTCGTAAACAGTGTATATCGGTAAAATGGCAGGTAAGGATACGTGTTCTCTCTAGAACATAAGAGCCAATTGTCCCCAATCATTTAGTACCAATCTTCACATTGTAAAAGTCAACATATACATAGAGAAATATACATCTGTATAAATTTTTAATATTAAATTGTGATTGTTGAAAAAATATATCACCATTCTCAGATTAAACAAGCACCTAATGAAATTGGTAATGAGCAGTGTCTGGAAGCTGTGAAAGTCCAAATTTTACTGTTATGTAGCCATGTGACCTTGAGTCAATTACTGAGCTTCTCTGAACCTTAAATTTCTATAGTCTACAAATCAAAGGGAATGAATTCTCAGTGATACACAAATCCTGGCTGCAAAGGATCCATCACTGTGAGACTTTGGGAACACCTTGACTCAGTAATTAAGTCTTGCATAGGGTTCTAACACTCTCATTAACGTTCAAATCTACTTACCAAATTGACTCTTTCTGCTTTAACATTCCACATTCCTTTATATAAGTGAAAACTCAAGGTAAAGGACTTGCCCCAAGGCTACACAGGTAGTTAGTAGTGAAGCTGAAATTAAAACCAATGCTTCCATCTTCCACCCCCATGATTTTCCCACGAAAAGCATATGCAATTACACATTAAGGTGATTATCCTGCTCCTTTAATAAGAACTGGGAGACTTAAAGTTAGGGAGCCTTGAAAATACACTATTTTGCTCCAACCAGAAAATGTCTCTATGTATCCTTCAAAATGAAGAATTGCTTAATGGCTACTGAAGCTAGAGAAAGAAGAGGCTGCTCCCTGGGCATGCAGGCGTGGGTCGGGGGAGCAGTCATATTTCCTTCAAAAAGAAAAGAAAAATGCCTATAGAAAGTCTTGTTCTAACAAGTAACTCCGCTATGTGAGTTAAGAGCTGTGTTCTTCTAGTTGGAAATACTAAAAATAGCCTCCCCTATAAGATTTAAATCATTTTAATATATTTTATTTTATGTATGGTAGGGGGTAGAAAAGAGCAGGAAGGATTAAGGAAGGAAGATAAGGAAGATTTTTTAAAAGAATAAAATCATGCATTATGTCAGTTTTTACATATTATCATAAATGTGTCTCACTGTCTGCTTGATAAGAGTCTATCATGTAATGTCTAAAGCAGGATAAAAGTTGAAAATTTTTAAGTGGTAAAGACTAAAATAGAAAAAAAGTTCTTGTTTTTCTTTTCTTTCTTTTCTTTTTCAAATTTCTTTTTCAAATTTTTAAGTGGAAAGATTAAAAAAGACTAAAAGCTCTTTTTCTTTTCTTTCTTTCTTTTCTTTTTCACCAGCAGCGATGCCAGTTGAAGGATTCTCAAGGCTTTATATTCAGAGGTTACCTCCCAGCACTTCATTCTTGGGTACTTTTAGCTGCCTGCTGGACCTGACTATCAATCATTCACTTTTAAGTAAGCAGTTCTTCTGCAAAGACTGGTTTCATGACTGGTTATTTTTAGCAATACGTTGACAAATGTTTAAATACTCAATGACTGGAGGAAGAAAGTACCGGGGTATAATTAGCATCTTTGCTAATTTTCCGTATTTTCAGTTCTGCATTTTGAATTCTCCTCTTGTTTATTTGAACTGTTGATTAAGTGATTCTTTCAGCTAATGTATGTATTCACCTACCCATTGATTACTCCAAATGACTGCCTTGAATATTTACTGCTGGTTAAATATTTTAAACTTCTACCAACAGTATCTTGTACCCAATTAAGAACTTATTGAGGCAGTTTTTTTTTTGTTGTTGTTGTTTTTTTAATCTCTCACTGTAGGAAGTATTTTTGAACCTAATTCCAGGTAAAGCTTGTTTCCCTCCTTTTGAGGTAGTAGCTATGACTTCTTGAAGAGCAGGTGCCCTGTCCTGTGGGAGGTTACTAACAAGAGCTTGGTGCAGAGTACAGTGCGGGGTGCATGGTAGGCATTTAGTCCTGGAGGAGGAGTGGAGAATGGTTACTCTCTCTCTCACTTCTTTAATTAGTTCCCTTGGCATTTCTCAGGGGAAAAAAGGTGCCACAATCCCCCTAACATCTCAAGTTCTCCCACTCACTACTTTCTCTTAAAAATAAAAGTTTCCTTTAAAGCTCATTCCTAGTGAATTTTATAACCAATCTTTCTACAATACCATTTAAAATTATGGCAGTAGTGGAGTAAAAAGAAATCTTGAAGCAAAAATTTTCAATTCTCCTCAGCTTCTCAAATGGTGATAATGGGCCCATTCCTCCAAAAAATCACGTTCAAAATGCACCACATTCATTCAGGACTAGGAGAGAAAAGATTCTTTGGATTACTCAACTGCAAGAATTTATGTTCTTAGCCCAACAGACTTTGGGGCGTCAATAACACTCTGTCTCTGTAGAGCATTTACACTTCCATCCTGCTTTAGAATATATTATTTCAGCTGGTCCTTCAGAACCACACAGTGAGGTAATATTTCAGGGTTTCTCAACCTTGGCACTATTGACATTTGAGGCCAGACAATTCTTTGTTGAGGGGGCTGCCCTGCACCTTGTAAGATGTTCAGTATCACTCCTGGTCTCTGCTGACTAGAGGCTAGTAACCACCCCGCTTCTCAGCTGGTGCCACTAAAACTTCCTCTAGATAGTACCAAAAGTCCAGGAAGGGAAAGGGGAGTGGCAAAATTGCTTCCAACACCCTGATTTTATGAGGGTCCTGTCACTGGAAATACTCTTAGATGAATTACCCAAGTTTACCAAGACTTTGATTTTGCTTTTTACTTAACCTCTCCAAAGCATCAATAAATGTTTTGTTTGTTTGTTTGTTTGTTTTTTTAGTGCACTTTATTGCCCTCAGTAGAGAGATGTGCCATCACAGCTCACAGCAACTTCCAACTCCTGGGCTTAGGCGATTCTCTTGCCTCAGCTCCCGAGTAGCTGGGACTATAGGCACCCGCCACAATGCCCGGCTATTTTTTGTTGCAGTTTGGCCGGGGCCGGGTTTGAACCTGCCACCCTCAGTATATGGGGCCGGCAGCCTACCCACTGAGCCACAGGCGCCGCCCCTGCATCAGTAAATGTTTAGTTCCACTTCAAACATGTCCCAAAATCCATCCAGCCAACAATTGCCACCTATACCACAGCCACTTAGAACAATAAATCACTTCTTGCTTGGACTCATGCAGTAACTTCCTGTCTAGGATCCCTACTACATCTCTTTCCCTCTTAAATCCTTTCTCTACATAGCACATGAGTAATATTTTTAAAGTATACTTCATTGAACCATAACACCGTGCAGTTTAATGCCTCCAATGCTGTTCCAGTGCATTAAGAATAAAATGCAAACTACTCATCTTGTTTATTTCTCTGGTATCTCCCCCAACACACTGTTCATAATGACCTTTACATTCTTAGAATATGACAAATTCACTGCCACCTTGAAGTCTCTGCCATGAATGCCTTTTCTCTAACCTTCATGGCTGGTTCCTTCAGAACTCAGCTAAAAGAATTACCTAATTAGAAGGAGCAACTTACAAATTTCCTACTTTAATTCTCTGCATACCATTTATTAAATGTTTGTCTGGATTATTTATAAGCTATGTTATTTATTGTCTTCCTTTTCCATAAAATGAAAACTCCAGGAAAGCAGAAATGCCTTACCTATATGTTGACGATTTTGTTCATCCCTCTATTCCCCAGCATCCAGGACGGTTTGGTACTTACTAGGTACTCAATGAACACATGTTAAATAAAAGTATCGAATAATGACTAGTAAGCCATGGAATCGAAACCAGATTCTAGATGACAATTTCCATTATCCTATCAAAAACCAAATAATTTCAAAGTTATCAACGCATAAAAATATTAATGGCAGAAATATGATAGGGACAGGGGATAGGAGAAGAGTATGGTGGGATCTCTGCATTAGAAAAGCTCAAAATGTGAGGGAGAGAGATACACACACATATTAATGTTTTTTAAAAGCACATGTGGCTGGGCACAGTGGTTCACTCCTGTAATTCCAGCACTTTAAGAGGCCAAAGTAGGAGGATCACTTGAGTCCAGGAGTTCAAGATCAGACTGGACAACATATTGAGCAACATAATAAAAATAAAAATAAATTAGCCATGATGGAACGAACCTGTAGTCCTAACAACTCTGAAGGCTGAGGAAGGACAATCACTTGAGCCTAGGAATTGGAGGTTGCAGTGAGCTGTGATCGTGCCACTGCGTTCAGGCCTAGATGACAGAGTGAGACCCCTATCTCCAAATTATATATATATATAAAACCTCAAAAATGAAAAGCACATGTGAGAAATGCCAAAATAGTGGTATGGACATGAAACAGTAGGGGAGAGGGAAGCAAAGCATGGAATCAAATCAACCTTCATTCAGGAGGTTAGCTAAGGCTGCCTCCCAAAGCAAGCAAGGTCAATGGGGAGGCACCTGTGACTCAAAGAAGTAGGGCACCGGCCCCATATACCGGAGGTGGCAGGTTCAAACCCAGCCTCAGCAAAAAAAAAAAAAAAAAAAAAAAAGCATAGGTCAATGTATATATACTTCAGCAAACCACAGGGTGTCACCACTTTGGCCTTCAGGAGGTCTGGATTAATAATGCCAAGTGAGGGGGAATGCCGAGCTAGAGACCAAGAGCTAATGATGCTGCTGTCATGTCTGCTGTTGGTATTCTGACATCTCTTGGCTGTGGGCTGCGTGACCTAGAGAGACACTCCTTCCTTGCCTGAGTGAAATGGTGATTCAGCTTCCCCAGCCATTCTCTGTGTGCTTGCTCAGAACAAAAGCTGTCATCTGTGCTGAATGTCACCAGTGTGGCTCTCCATGAGGCTATTGCAACAGCCCCTGAATGCGATGAGAACATAAAACTAGTATCTTTTGTGATCAGCATAATTTAGGAACTTGGGATCTGGGACAACAATGACTAAAATGATAAGAGCTGGTTTTCAAATAAAGTGTAATGGGAAGCCTGAAAAAGAAATAGCTAGGAAATGAAACTCAAAATGAAGCAAATTAAGTCTCAAGTAAATTCTAAGCAAGTCCCTGATGATTGTAGGGCTGGAAGGGAGGAGGAAGAATTATTTTATTTCTCTATATTCTCTTTTTCTTCTTGACTGACTCCATGCCAATTCAGAGCTCCAAAGTTATTTATAAATTTGGATATTTGAGAATGAAAATTTTCTTGAATCTTAATTACAATAACCATTTCATGATTCTGATATGATGTTTCCCTGTATGATTTTACAACCGTAAGTTAAATTACCATGGATTTAGTAAAAATCATGACACAAATACTTTCACAGTCTGCATGATGTACCAACTTTTTTAAACAGCTTAATAAAAACTTGAAAGCTGACACCAGTTTGCATTCTATGTGTAATTCTGTTTAAACATTAAAACTACTCCTCATACAAAGGCACTACATTTTTCTGCTATGATACAAAAATATATATACTTCAAACAAAAATAAAATTGAGAGAAATCAAGTTAATAGGAAAAGCCTACAATTTTCCAAAGCTAAAAAGAGATTAGGAAGACAAATACATTTTCCTCCTTGCATGACAGTCGTACGGATTTATGGTTCAATATAAATTTGTCACTAATCCAGAACCCTCTGTAGTGAAGCCGAAATGTCTGTCATTCCTCTCAAGAGAATTCCACATTACAAAAAAATCCTCTAGTTAAAAAAGTATGTGTCATCTTATAAACATATACAAGTATTATATACCCAAAATAATTCAAAATAATTTTTTTTAAAGTATGCATCTGTCAGCTTTCTTTTCATAAGACTAATATTCTTTATTTATAAGAGGGTTAAAAGAACAGAAAATTTATGCCAGAAAACCCTGAATTCAAATCCAGATCTCAGCACTGATGAGCTATATTAACATGGGACATTAGCAAAACCTATGAGCCTTTCATCTTCTCATTTACAAAATCAAGAAAGCAACTCTTACCCCATAGGATTATTTTGAGGATTATCAGAAACATAGTACATTAAGGCACAGAAGCACAATCCTGGCACATAAAATGCATTTAATAAATGTTACCTTCAGAATAATTCGGGCATATTCTTTCCTGCTTCTTCTCTCATAAATATATAATAATTCAGTCTAGTAAACCAAGAAAAAATGAAAAGGAAATTACAGTCTTTATAATTTAAAAATGGTCCATCACCCTCCACTACATACACAGGATGAATCCAGGTAAACGGAACATCCCTTGTTTAGAAAGAGCCACAGAGGCCCAGGGGGAACAGTGTGAAGAGGAGATAGCTAAGAAGTGATGCTAACACATGAAAGTTCCTTAAAGGCTGATGTAACATCAGAAAAAGTTGTGCCTCAATTTGCTAATGCAATAGGTCTGAGTCCAAGCATCTTCCACAGGGTAGGAATGGATCACTGCTCAGAAAACAGAGAAAACAGAATTGACTCACGGATAACACGCCCTAGGCAACTAAGCTGAGAGCCTCACAGGAAGGAGATATCTTTCCTGTATCCCTTTATGCCTGGCACATGGTAAGCACTAGTATTTTTTGAATGACAAGTAAATGGTACCCAAAAACAAAAAAAGTGAAAAAGAAGAAATCAGAGGTCAAATGACTAGCACTATTGTGGATGCCTAGTAAATACTTCCTGTATTGAACATATAAATGAAATAATGAACAAATGATAGAATTACTGAAGCAATGAATAAATGAGCAAAGCTTGCATTGAGCCCATGAACCAAACAATGAATAAAACAAACATGTTCTCAGAATATCCTATTGGTGAAAAAATTCAACGTCCATGATAGGAGCTGAATTCATGGTAGTGCTTATAGGAAAGCAAGAACATCAAGTGGGCCATGTCAAAAAACACTCTAACACCAATTTTATTCTTTCCATTCTCAGTCTTTCACACACATACCTCAGACCAAGCAAAGCATAAGAGCCAGGGTTCCTAAAAGTAACCAAGAATTGTCAATCCCAGGGCATAACTAATAGATGACATTTATATGATATCTCTGTATACTTTAGAGTCTTAAGAGGTTTGATCAAACATAAGTAGTACTAATTACAGGGTTTGCAGAAGCCTCCTTGTTCCCATGCCATCTCCAGATTTTTGGGTGACGTTTATACTCAAAACACATGTGAATTCTCACAAATACATGTGAAGACTTACTAAAACACATTAAGAAAATGGGAGCAGTTGACTTCTTTTATTTCCTGCCAATTAGAGTAGTGGTCCCCAACCGAGAGACTGGTTAATGGAAGAAAAATTTTCTACAGACCATGAAAGGACAAGGGAGGGATGGTTTCAGGATGATTTAAGCACATTACATCTCCACCTCGGATCATCAGGCATCAGATTCTCGTAAGGAGCGTGCAACCTAGATCCTCACACACGTGCAGTTTAAAGCAAGGTTCACACTCCTCTGAGAATCCACTGCTGCTGCTTCTCTGATGGGAGGTGGAACTCAGGCCTTGATGTGAGCAAGTGGAACAACGGCAAATACAGATGAGGCTTCACTGGCTCACTCGCCGCTCACCTCCAGCCTGCCGTGCAGCCCGACTCCTAACAGGCCACCCAGGAATACTAGTCTGTGGCCCGGAGGTTGGGGACCAGAGAATTAGAGAACATGTCTTCAAGAATGTTATTTTACGTTCCAGGATATTGCAAGCCAAAGTAGGCAATGAAGTGTCTCTATAAGTATTATCTTAAAATATTGACAAACCAATCAGTCTTATTTTTTTGTCTTGTTTCATTTTGTTTTGACAAGTATCTTGCTCTATTGCCCTGGCTGGATTATAGTGGCATGATCATAGCTCACCGCAATTTCAAACTCCTGGGCTCAAGCTTTCCTCCTACCTCAGCTTCCCAAGCAGATAACTATAGGCCTCCAAGCTCAGCTACCTTTTATTTTTTTAAGAGACAGGGTCTTGCTACGATGAGCAAGCTGGTCTCAAACTCCAGCTTCAAGACATCCTCCCAATTCAGCCTCCCAAAGCACTGAGATTATAGGTACGAGCCACTGTGCCTGGCCTAAATCTTGTTTATAAAGTCAACTTCCCATGAGTTGGACAGCCATGTGATTCTCCAAGGGACACCTGTCAGTGGTGAGCTTATCCAATATTATGGATCCAGAGATGTGCTGAACATATAAAGGTATCAGTTATTTCCTTTCCTGCACAGGAAACCAATACTTAAGAAACATATGCTAATTTTCCTCCCGTATTTTTTCTTATAGGCTATATATAGCATTCTGTATAGCACTAGAAGAACAGTTATTTCCAAATATTATGGAAAACAGTATGGGGGTTTCTCAAAAAAAAAAAACTAAACATAGAGCTACAATGCAATCCAGCAATCCCACTGCTGGGTATACATCCAAAGGAACTGAAATTGATACATCAAAAGGATTTCTGCACGTCCATGTTCACGGCAGTATTTGTTATAATAGAGACAATAAGGAATCAAACTAAAACAGACAAACAGATTATGAAAATGTGGTATATATGCACAATGGAATACTATTCAGCCTTTAAAAAAGGGAGAAATCCTGTCCTCTGCAACAACATGTATACATCCGGGACAGTATGCTAAGTGAGATAAGCCAGACCCAGAAAGACAAACATTCACATGGAATCTGAAGTAGAGAGCATTAGAGTGGGAAGTGGGGAGGAAAAATAGAAAGTGTGAAACTGAGCAATACCTTCTTGAGTAACCAACTTTAGCTGAACTAAGCAGGGCAGCAAACTACCACATCTTAGTTCTCAGAGTTGAATTACATATTTGTTAATGACTTTTTAAATTTTTTTTACATATCTGTATATTAATAGCAAGAAAATTTCAAATTCAACATATGAGGAACTTTCTTTTATTCCTGAGTAAATCATAACCATGTGCATTAATGCATTTGAGGTACAATGTGCTGACTTGATATACAATGTGGAATGCTTACATGAAACTGATTAACATAACCATCTCCTCGCTTACCTATTTGCTGTGGTAAGACATTCATACTCTATTCTTAATAGTTTAGAAATAGAAATGTATCTTGCATTATTCACATTAGGTTAGGTCCCCTCAAATACTCTCCTTCCTCCTGGCCTCTCCTGTCTTCCCCTCTCCTTCTTCCCTTTTACTTTCTGGACTATAGTTATGCTTTACTATTCCTATGAACATGTAGGTGATTATATACTGATTTCATAGTAGTATTGAATACATTGGACACTTTTTTCCCTATTCCTGAGATACTTTACAAAGAAGAACATGTTCGAGATCCATCCAGGTAAACATAAAAGATGTGAAGTCTCCATCTTTTTTATGGCTGCATAGTATTCCATGGTGTACATATACCACAATTTGTTAATCCATTCATAGGTCGATGAGCACTTGGGCTGTTTCTGTGTCTTGGCTATTATGAATTGGGCTGCAATAAGCATTCTGGTGCAAATGTCTTTGTTGTAAAATAATTTTTGATCATCTGAGTATACCTAGCAGAGGAATTGCAGGGTCAAATGGTATGTCTACTTTTAGTTCCTTGAGTATTCTCCAAATCCTGTTTCCTCTATTCTTTCTCTCTGGAACTTATTTTATTCAGATATTAGATTCCTATGTTAAATATCTAATAGATACTTCAACTTCGACATTTCTAAAATTTAACTCTTGATCCACCCTCTACCCTCATCAAAACCTATTCTATCCATGTCTTTCCCATCTTTTCTTCTACTTCTTCTTCTTTTTTTAAATCTGGGTAGAGTGCATCATAGCTGGCATCATAGCTCACAGTAACCTCAAACTGTTGGGCTTGAGCAATCCTCTTGCCTCAGCCCTTTGAGTAGCTGGGACAACAGACATGCACCACCACATCCAGCTAGTTTTTCTATTTTCAGTAGAGATGGATCTCGCTCTTGCTTAGGCTGGTCTTGAACTCCTGAGCTCAAGCAATCCACCCACCTCAGCTTCCCAGAGTGCTAGAATAACAGGTGTGAGCCACCACACCTGGCCTCAAATGTTTCTTCTTAATGAAGTATAGTATAGTCTATGGAAAAAGTGGAAAAAACAAAAACCACAAAATCCTCTCCGCACTCCCAATACCTTTGCCCTGCTTTACTTATTTTCTTTTTGAACATACCATTGATTATCTCCTTAAAGATTATGTAATTTACTTATTATTATGTCTATCATTTATTTTCTGACCCCTGCAGTTAATATGTAAAATCTCTGAGGGAAGGGATCTTATACTGTGTTTGCTTACAGATGTATTCTGAATACCACATAGCAGACATTCAATGAATAAATGAATGAATGAAACTCTACTTTTCTTATAATTTATCTTCCAATTTCTCTATCTCATTGATTTTTTTTCCTTTTCACTGCTGGTTTATTTCTTCAGTTTTATTTTTTGAACTTTGTATTAAGTTTTCAATTTCTGCAATTATATTTTATTTCCAAAAGCTCACTTTTGTTTTCTAAATGTTCATGCCTATAATTACCTGTTTACTTCATGGATACCACATCTTCTCTTATTTTTGAAATTTTCTTCTTCCTTAAATTCTTTGTTTCCTTTGAGTTGCTTTATTTTTTCATTGAGTTGCTTTTTATCTTTTGTTTTAACTGACTATTGAAAATAGTGCCCCCAATGTCCTGAAGGTTTTTTGTTGTTGTTGTTTTGTTTTCATTTTTTTCAGACAGTCTCACTTTGTCACCCTTGGTAGAATGCCATGGCATCATAGCTCACAGCTACCTCCCACTCCTGGACTCAAATGATTCTCTTGCCTCAGCCTCCCAAGTAGCTGGGACCATAGGCACCCACCACAATGCCCAGTTATTTTTAGAGATGGGGTCTCACTCTTGCTCAGGTCTCAAAGCTGTGAGCTCAGGCATTCTACCTGCCTCAGCCTCCCAGAGTGCTGGGATTACAGGCATGAGCCACCGCACCTGGCCGGGTTTCTTTTTATATTTTCATTTTTTATTGTTTTCTATACTAAAAATTTCTGATGACTTTGTCTTTTCATAGTTAAGATCCTGGCTCAAGGCTCATTGGAAATTCTGCATCCCTGTGTGGAACCTGTCAATAGGAGGGCCCCACTGGGTGGTGATAGGTGTCTCTGGCCTTTTAGCTGTGTCTGTAGAATTGAGGGATGGGGCTGGTTAGTTTCCAGCAAAGATGAATCATCTTGGCTCCTGCCTAGGAGTATAGGCCTGGCTGCCAATATTACAGGATGTGAACAGAATATGGGGTGGGATGAGGGTGGGGAGCAGTGCAGCTGGAAGTCTTGTGTTCAGCATGTACATACATAGCTTTTCAGTACAGAACTTTATCTTGCCTTAAGTTAGGCATGTGTTCCCAAGATCAGAATCCATACAGTCCAACCCTTCCTATCTTCTGCTGGGAGAGGGGCAGAGTAATTCTCTGGCCGTGTTGGGGGAAAGAGCAGGAATGCAGCTTGGGAGCTTCCATGTTTCTTATAAGTACCATGTGCTTTTAGTTCTTTTTCTTGTGCTTTTCGTTCTACCCTGCACCTATGCTTTCAAAATACCTACTCAGTGCCTCTAATTTCTGAGCTGTCCTGGGGTATAGTAACATAAATCTTCTCCCTTCTCAGTTTTCCAGAGCTTCCCAACAGGCTGAGTTTTCAGCCTCTGGTTCATGAGACAGATGCCATCCACTGATTTACTTGGCCATGTTCAGTTTTGTGTGAGATCTCTCCTCTGCTGTAATGTCTTCTGCTTTCTGTTTTCTTCGGGGTTTATGCATGTTTAATTCATTTCACTCTGTTTTAGTCATGTTTCAGGAGGGAGCAATAATGAAGATGTATTAATCACTATATTTAGCGGGGAATTATTTGTGTTTTGTCCAATGTAAATATTTATGTAAAAATTACAGAGTTTTACTTTTCACTTCTATTTTCTTTTGAGGGTCATTTTATGGATTTTTCCATACATTTTTCAAATATAATTAAAATTTAGAGCTCGCATTACCTCTAGAAAATAGGGACAGCTTTGGAAACTACAAATACAAACAATCATACAATTTTTATCCATTTGAATTTCAGTTTGGTGAAAGTAACAGAACAAAGTTAAGGTAGAGCAGTTAGTTACAGTAATTATTTTAAAAAACTACTTGTTATATAAAGATGAATCACTGAGGTAATTGAGATTAACACATGTATTTAAAGTATTATGTAATTTTTTGTGTCTAGTTATATGTAATGACCCAGAGATTATGGAATTGAGTTTATGTGAGGACACTGATTGTCAAATGTAACCAAGATTTGCTCTATGTATACTTATTTATGCAATATTATCTTAAAAAGTATCTACTTTTAAAAACATTTAAACATCTTTAAATGGTAGAAGCAGTGAGATTTGATCCTTTATTATACTGGTATATAGTTTCTCAATATTTTCAAACTCCTGTCTCTTTATTTGTAAAACTTACCACTTCCCCTAGACCTTGCCATTTCTGATAAATTTTTCTTAAGACCTTCATGGATATTTTTAGTTAAGTCTTACCTTCTATATTTGAGATTTTGTTTTCACTTTCAAATGTATAGTATTGAGTTTCTTCTTCAAGTCACATTTCCTCACTTCTCCTGCTTCTTATTAGTTCTCTCTTACTGTGGGCTAAAGAAAGGGTAAGTGACCCTACCAGGTTGACAATACAAGCTGAGGATGATTTTCTTTTCTCTTAAATTTTTTTATTTTATAATTTTTTTTTTTTTTAAGAAACAGGATCTTACTCTGTTACCCAGGCTGGAGTTCAGTGGTACAATCATAGCTCACTGAAACCTCAAACTCCTGGGCTCAAGTAATCCTCTTACCTCAGTCTTCAGAGTAGCTAGGACTACAGGTGTATGCCACCATGCCTAGCAGCTAATTTTTTATTTTTTGTAGAAACAAGATCTCCCTAGGCTGTCCACACTGGTCTCAAATTTCCAGCCTCAAGTGATCCTCCCACCTTGGCCTCCTAAAGCACTGGAATTACAGATACCAGCCACTTTGCCTGGCCCAATTTTATTAATAGAAGCAATATTTTTTTCAGAATTCATGAGCATAAGTGTGTTCTTTGAAATTCCGGATGAGGGAAAGAATTTTCAAATAATGTTATGTTACCATTTACGCACTAATTTTCAGAGGGGTCCAATCTCTTCCAGATACGATTAAATCATTGTGATAGTTGAACTGATAGCATAATATAGATTTAAAAATTGTAACTGATTAGTTACACATCTTTACTATATGAAGCAGTTCAAGTTACTTTAATAAAATTAAGTGTATTGCATTTTAACATCTTTACAACCACATCACAAAGGTTATTTCACAGTTATGTTGGTTTTAGCTAGGCACTTCTCAAAGTCTTTTACAATATTCTTTGGAGCTCACAGCAAACTGAGGGCCTGGTTAATGGTACATTTTGGTGGATTTATAGCTGACTAAACCAAAGAGGTCAAAGAGGCAATGTATCAATGTATATTTAACCATATTAAATTAATAGATGAAAAAGTTATTTTAAAAATTCAATTATAGAAAATCACAAATGAAAAAAGAAAAATTAGATAAATTAGACTTCATTAAAATTAAAAACTTTTATGTTTCAAATGTTACCATCAAGAAAATGCAAAGACAACTCATAGCAGAAAATATCTACAAATTATATATCTGATAAAAGATTTATATACACAATATATAAAGAATTCTTATAATTCCATAATAAAAAGATAGCTCAATGTAAAAAATCAGCAAATTATTTGAATAGACATTTCTATAAAGAAGACATACAAATGGCCAATAAGCACACAAAAAGATTCTCAACATCTCTAGGCAGTAGAAAAATGCAAATAAAAATCACAACAAGATACCACTTTATACCCATTATGATGGATATAAAAAAGAAAGGATAATATTAAGTGTTGGCAAATGTGCAGAAAATAGAACCAGAACCTCTCATATATATTAGTGGGACTATATAATATACATCCACTTTGGAAAAATAGTTTGATAGTTCCTCAAAATGTTAAACATAGAAGCCAGGTGAGGTGGCTCACGCCTGTAATCCTAGCACTCCTGGAGGCCAAGGTGGGTAGATTGCCTGAACTCACAGGTTTAAGACCAGCCTGAGCCAGAGTGAGACCTCATCTCTAAAAATAGCCAGTTGTTGTGGCAGTGCCTGTAGTCCCAGCTACTCAGGAGGCCGAGGCAAGAGAATCACTTAAGCCCAAGAGTTTGAGGTTGCTGTGAGCTATGATGCCATAGCACTCTACTGAGGGTGACAAAGTGAGACTCTGTCTCAAACAAAGAAAAAAAGTTAAACTTGGGGTTACCATATGACCCAGCAATCCCACTCCTAGGCATATGCTCAAGATAATCAAAATCATGTCTGCACAAACACTTGTAGATCAATTTTCATAGCATTATTTACAGTAGTCAAAAAGTGAAAGCAACCCAAATGTCCATCAACTTGTGAATATTGGATAAATGTGTTATATCTATACAATGTAATATTATGCACACATAAAAAAGAGTGAAGTACTGGTACATGCTACAACTTGGATGAACCCTAAAAGCATTATGTGAAGTAAAAGCAGTCACTCATAAAAGACTATGTACTGTGTGATTCTATTTATGTGAAACGTGCAGAACACCAAATCCATACAGATAGAAAATAGATTAATGCTTCCTAGGGCTAGGCACTGGAGTGGGGAAAGTGGGAAGGGGGGGACATGTCTTTTTTTGGGGGGGGGGCGATAAAAATGTTCTGGAATTAAATAGTAGTGAATAGTACCTAAAATTATATATATAGAATTTTTAAAAACACTGAATGGTACATTTTTTAAAGGGTGAATTTTATTACAGGAGAATTTCCCTAATTATTTCAAAAAATGTTGTTTTACCAGGCGGTTGATGGAATCAAGATCTAACAAAGTCCCTATCGTGCATTTCATTGATCAGTTTCTTAAGGCTCTTTTGGAATCCACCCCAGTTTTCCCCTTATCTTCCTCATACCACTTACTTATTGAAGAAAGTCCTTGATTCTTATAGCAAATTACTGTTTTACTTGTGTCAGAGTTGCAGGATTGTGTAATGGTGAAAGTTTTTTGTTCTTGATTTTCTCTTAGCCCCCTTAATGTTCCACCTTCAGCCTGGAAGAACTAAGCCTGGGCCCCTGTTAAGGGGAAACTCCCAGCTTTCAAAGACTTAGATTCTCATTAGCCTGCTTCTCTCAGCATCCCCTCCAATCATCCCCTCGACCTCCCTCGTTGCTGACCTCAGCCTGTTCTCCATTACCCTTCGGCCCAGCCTGGGCTCCCCAGGGTGGCACACAGAATTACAACTCCAGATGTGGACTGACCAGGGAAGCATCTATTGAAATGATTATTTCCCTCAATCTGGATGCTGTCCTTCTGTTAATATAAATTAAGATCTCATAGTTCATTCTCCAACTCAAAGTCTTGACTCCTTTACCCCCTTGAAATTAACTAAGGCACCTAAGGTGTGTTTGTATGTGTGCCTGCTTTCTCATAGAAACTTCTGATGCCTGGTTGTACACTTTGCAGTGGAATATTTGAACCCAAATGCAGGTTTTTGTTTTCATTTATTTGCACTACATTTCATTTTGTTGATTTCCATCCTTCTGTACAGTCTGTAGATATGTTCTCGAATCCTGACTTTTATAACTTACACATCTGAGAAACACATTTCTCTGTTGCAAAGTCAAATACAGATCCCTGGAGCTCTCTTTCCCATGTAACATTGATACATTGCCTCTTTGACCTCTTTGGTTCAGTCAAGTATAAATCCACTGAACTGTACCATTACCCAGGCTTTAGTTCTCCAGGAACTCAATGAGAGTATCATGAAAGACTTTGAGAAGTGCCTATCTTAAACCAAGAAACTTTTCACTTATTTCCAGAACCATTTCATTTTTCCTTATCATTCACTGCATCTCACTAAATAGTACATAGGATGTCCTTGACCTCAAGAATGAAAGACAGCCCCCACATACCAAAACTAGATTGTTTTGCTAAAAATTTTGATATATGCAGTACTCTGATTGCAAATACATAATTTCTTATCTTTGAAATGTGGTGTTAAAAAGCATCCCTTAAGTTGTTTTAACAGAAAACAACTTTTCTCTTTATGGCTATTCCTCTTCTTTCACTTTGTCTAACTCTAAATTTTGTCTTATCCTTTTGATATTTTAGACCAAATATTCATTGACTTTAATATGTGTCTCTTCAGGAAAATATTTTCTAATATTCTAAAATTCCTTAAGAGCATCTTTATATTTATTTAGGCTCTCTTAAATGTGTCTTATGATAAATACCATATGTATATGGTATAAATTGTAACTGTTTATTCATTTTTACATCCTCTAGGAGGAAATGGCATGCTTAAATCTACATACTACTCTGACAGAAAGACAGAATGCAAAAAGTTACTGCCAAATCCGGCCATGAATGCAATAAATTCAATCCCAAAATAAGCTGAGAGACTCGGAGACTTTTTATAATGTTCTGAAAGAAAATTCCACACTCCCTAAATCCATAAAATGATAGGCCTTTATGCGAGATCTGAAGACTGGGCGAACTTGCTAGAGTATCTTGCAGAACCACATTAGGCTCTGCATCTGAGCCAGCCAACTTAGTTCCGTGATGTGGATGTGGCCAGGTGAACTTGACGCGTTGCCATTTTCACTGTCACTCATCCAAAGAACATTTGTGTGCAGGGCAGGTGTTCAGGAAGTGCTGCTGGTTTAGGATTGCAGGGAACTTGCAGCGCTCCCTCTGCTTGACGGGGTGATCACACTCTAGGAAGATTTCACATTCTTTTTCAACCAGGGCTAGCCCTGCATTCCAAATGGAAAACGGCCAAGCTCTGGACAACAACAGATGGCTCTGTCTCTGCAAGATGCAAACTTGATCCTACTTGGAGAATTTTTTTTTTCTGCTAAAATAGTACACAAAGCAGTAAATAAAGCAAATATTCTGTAGGATTCCTAGGTGCGGGGGCGGGAGGGGGTGTGCAGAGAAAGCTTCTCTGTCAAAGCTGACATTTCAAAAACATTTCTAGCCTGGGTAAGATGCATGGTTTTTTGGTTATTCAGCTCCAGTAATGGATATACTGTGCTTCAGGGAGACATTCTAAATGTAGCCATATTAATGGAGCTCATAACTTTACTGGTAGATTAATGAGGATCTGAAAGATAGGGTAAGTCTGATCTGTTACTGGATAATGTGGTGATTAATGTTTGTGATGTAATAAGGAAGCCCTAATTAGGAAACTACAGGGGGAAAACCCCAACAGGCTTTTTCACTTAACCAAAGCTTCCACCATAGAAAGAAATTTTGAAGTGCCATTTAATAAGCTTTATGGACTCAGGATGTAAAATCAGAGTAAAGCCTATTAAATGGTGAATAGAGTCAGTAACATTATGATCCACCGAGACTTCATATCTTTCCGTATGAAAATTCCTAAATCAGAACAAATTACTGTGAAAATATGATTTGTGGTTACAATAATAAACTGGCCTGTGTTTGTGATGTTTCAACTATACTTTATGGTCAGTTCTTTTAAGAGTATGGGAAACATACGGCCCCACTTTCAAGGGGACACTCACCTACAATCCAATTTTCACTCTCATTATAACTGTTAATAAATTCATTCAAAACATTAACAGACAAAAAAGGACTTCCATTTTTTAATTTTATTCCCCCTTTTCTTTGGGCCAATAAAAACATTTTAGGATGCTGGTTCTTAGTAATAGTTTTGGCTGCATACACAGCATATACAATATTCTTATTGAAAGAAAATTCTGGAAATAAAAACCTAAAGAGATTTTAAACTACCTTGCACAGACATATGCATTATAAGAAAGACATTTTCCTTACATTTGAAATATATTTGAAACAATGACATAGTCTTTTAAGTAATACTGGTAAAATGCTTTTTTTGTATCCTATTTAGTAGTTTCTAGAGGTTAATGACCAGATTCTAGAGGTTAATGACCAGCTGAAGAAGATCAATGGCCAAGGCTTTGTCAGAACTATTAACCTCAACCAATCATTAATTGCTAGAAATGCCTTGGGTCTATAAGGTTAGCTCTTATACAAGATTAAGGAGAAAAAAACATAAACTCTTAAAACTGCCTTTATGGGCTATGCCCTTTAATTTGGAATGTACCTGGCAATTACTATTTTGTAGATTAGTCATTCTGGTGGCTCGAACCATCATTCAATATTCTGCCCAACAGTTTTATAACTTGAAGGTCTTATCTTTAAAAAGGAAATAAAGTCTGTATTGATTGCTATCTACTTCAGTTGTTTATTATTTTTATATCCCTTGCCAGAGATGTTTTTATATTTTGTCCTAGAATCTTTGCATAGAGGCTTTTATCCCTTAGAAAAGTTTAGTCATTTGTCTATGAGTCCACTGGAGTACAACTGAAAATGGTCAGGGACAAAGTCAAGAAATCTTCTCAAACCACAGCAATTTAAGCAATCACCTCATTTTTCAGGTCCTAGAAAATGCTCTTTGAATCCTTCAGTTTCACACTTGTCACTGAAGCCTTTGTATTGGGCAAGGAAAACATCTTAGATGTCTCTGTGATGTCCATTTTATTTTTAGCACCTAGGAGGCCCTCAAAATGCTATGTCAATTTACTGCACAAATGTGAACCAAATCTTCTGACCGGTATCTTTAGACACACGAGGACTTCTTATTTTCAAACAGTCATGCTTTCCCAGTGCAGCTGTTCAAAACATATTAATGCCCATTAACATATTAATAAGTAAAAGAAGAAAGTATGTAAAATATGATCCATTTTTTTAAAAGAAGAGGAAAATATTAAGTTATTTGAATTATTAAATAAGGTCACACAACTATGTAATTAAGTGTCTCTCTTTTTTAAAAAACTCCAGGTTCCTTAAAGAACAGATGAGTTGGGAAGCTTTAGGCAAATAAAACAAAAATCCTCAAAGCATTGTAATTAGTCTTGCCTTCCATCAATCACCATTTCTTATTTAACCTCTCACCCTCAAATGGTGCTGCAGGGAGGGAAAGTTTGTGTGGCAGACTTGGGGGTGAGGGCAGTTATAAAATGCAAATTATATAGAAGAAGGCTCCAGCTATAACAACTACTTATGTTTATTCAGAGCCATCCTTTGAGACTCAAAGTGTTTTATAAATGTTATCTCTTTAATCCCCTGGAATGAGTGGGTAGCAACTCTTGCTCTTGACAGATATTTTATCTATGCTACAGAAAGAAAAATTAAATGCCAGCAACAGATCTTAAAAATTGGATGATGAGAAAGATTAATTTAATGTATGCCCTCAAGAATAATTCAGAGAAATCTACACTCTTGTTTTTCAGCTACAATTTTTACCATCTTCCAATATGCAAAGTTCCCATGTTGTAGGATTCTCAAAATGCTGGCTGGGTGCCATGGCTCATACCTGTAATCCTGGCACTCTGGGAGGTTGAGGTGGAAGGATCGCTTGAGGCTAGGAGTTTGAGACCAGTCTGAGCAAGAGTGAGATCCGGTCTCTACAAAAAATAAAAAAAATGACAAGCATAGTGGCATCCACTTGTAGTTCCAGTTACTAAGGAGGCTGAGGCCCAACTGCTTGAGCCCAAGAGTTTCAAGTTGCAGTGAGCTGTGATCACACCATTACCCTCTAGCTGGGGTGACACAGAGAGACTCTGTCTCCAAGAAGAAAACAGAGGTCAGAGCTCTGGGAGGGAAATTTGGTGGCTGGAGAGCGCGTCCGAGGAGCCTCAGACTTTTCACTGTATATTCTTTTATACCTTTTGAATTTACACATTTAGAAAACTGAACAGTCTTCAAGAGGGCAAAGTTACTCACACCTTCAATGTTCCTTCCATTACTCAGGAAACAGTAACTGCTTTATTAATACCTCATCTTAGAGGTAGGAGACTCACTTGAGCCCAGGAGTTGGAGGTTGCTGTGAGCTGTGATGCCACGGCACTCTATCCAGGGTGACAGCTTGAGGCTCTGTCTCAAAAAAAAAAAAAAAAACCTCATCTTTTTTTGGTAATATTCTGATAGAAATCATTGAAAAAAATCAGTACACAACTTAACAGTCCACATCAGACGTACAAGTGAAGAGATGAGAAATGCAGTGGGTTGAAAGGGTCTTTGAAGGCCCCTGCTCTGTCTGTGGATTCACCTATTTACAGGTGCTCCACAACCTGCAATGGGACTAAAGTCATAAAGTTGAAAAATCATCAAGTCAAAAAAAATTCTAAATTAAAGCATCTGTAAGTCAAGGATGTTTGCAGTGTGCTTTGTTCATCTGAGTGGTCCATGGCACTAAAAATATTTCAGATATGTGTACAAACCACCAAGCGTTTGAAAAGCCTTTAAAAGTTTTAAAGGGAGATAACTTTTCCCCTTTTTCTGATTTCACTCAGCCTTCAACTCCTTATTAATCTTGGTCTTGATTGAATAAAATAGATGTGGGGGTCCTGAGCTGACTAATCAACGAAATACAACTTTAGAGTGGTAACAAGAAAAGAACTAAATTGGGGTAATTGGTGGTGGTGGGTGAGAAATGTACTGAATGATTGTGTACAAAATTTTGCACTCATCTCCCACTGTTTGACATTTGTTCAGTAAATCTCAGGGATAGCATTCTTTATAAACAGACCGAGTCTGCCACCATGGGAGATAGTTTCCGTCCTGACTTCTGCGAGCTCCAGAACCACTGGGCTCTAGTGCATAATGAAAAACCGCCTGGAGATCTTGTGAAAATGCAGATTCGGGTTCAGTTGGTTTGGAAAGGGGCCTAGATCCACCTGTCCTTCCTTCCCAACCTCCTTCCCTCCCTCCCTCCTTCCCTTCCTTCCTTTCTGGATTTCCTTCTGTTGCTCAAGCTGGAGTGTAATGGCCTGATCATGGCTCACTATAACCTCCAGCTCCTCAGCTCAAGCCATCCTCTTACCTTAGCCTCCTGAGTAGCTGGGACTACAGGTGTGCCCCACCACTGGGCTAATTTCTCTATTTTCTGTAGAGATGGTGGAGGACTGCCCTAGCTTCTGTTGCCCAGGCTGGTCTCAAACTCCCGACCTCAGGCAGTCCTCCCACTTCCGCCTGCCAAAGCTCTGGGATTGTAGGCATGAACCACTGACCCAGCCTGATTCTGCACTAACTTATTCCCAGGAGACATCCTTGTTGCTCCTCCAGGGAGCACTTGGACAAGAACCTGCATCTGTTACAAGTGGATTCCTATATGTGTAACTGACTATCCTGGTTCTAACAATTACAAAGGTTCCTTTTTCTCATGTAACAAGAAGTCTGGGGATTGGCAGACTGGCTCAGGAGTCATTTTCACAGTGCCTCAGGGATCTCAGGTCCTTTGACCTCTTCTTTGCTTTGTATGATGCTCATTCTAGAGTTCACAATATAGTAACTGCCCTTTGAGGCACCACATTTATTTTCCATTCAGGATGAACAGGTAATGGAGAGGGCAAAAAGTATATGCCCACTGAGCCTGCCTCTTTCAATCAGGAAAACAGAAGCTTTCTTGGAAGCTAGGCTTCTACTTCTCACAGGCCAGAACTATGCCCCATTGGCCACATGTGGTTTCAAGGGAGCTTTGTAAATAAGAATTCTTTAGTTAAGCATATTGTCACCCTGAACAAAAGAATGATTCTGTTAAGAAGAGGAGAGTAGACAGATGTATTAGGTAGTGTGGAGGGCGGAAGGAAGACCTCCCCCAGATGTCTACAACCTAATCACCAGAACCTGTAATTAAGTTACCTTCTAGGGGAAAAGGGACTTTGCAAACGTGATTAAGTTAAGGATCTTGAAATGGGAGGATTATTCTGGCTTACCTGAGTGAGTACAGGGTTCTTATAAAAGGGAAGCAGGAAACTCAAGAGTAGGAGAGGAAGATATGATGATGCAGGTAGAAATCTGAGCACTATGGGGCCACGAGACAAGGGAGCAGGCAGCATCTAGAAGCTAGGGCAGTCAAGGAAGTAGATTCTTCTCTAGAGCCTCCTGAAAGGATTCAGGCTCATCAATATCTTTTATTTTAAGGCTAGATGCTGTGGCTCATGCCTGTAATCTTACCGCTCTGGGAGGCTGAGGCAAGTAGATCACCTGAGCTCAGGAGTTCAAGCTCAGCCTGAGCAAGAGCCAGACCCTATCTCTACTAAACACAGAAAAATGAGCTGGATGTAGTGGCTGGCACCTGTAGTCCCAGCTACCTGGGAGGCTTCCGCAAGAAGGATTGCTTGCGTTTGAGGTTGCTACGAGCTATGATGCCACAGCACTCTACCGAGGGTGACAAAGTGAGACTCTGTTTCACAAAAAATAAAACAAACAACAAAACCCCTTTCATTTTAGGCCACTTGGTACTTCTAACCTTCAGAACTATAAGATAAAGTTGTGTTGTTTTTAAGCCACTAAGTTTGTCATAATTTGTTACAGCAGCACCAGGAGACTCATGTAGGGTGTAACACCATTTGTTTCAGATCTTGAGTTAGGAGGAGGTGCAAGGAGACCTGCCCAGGGAGAGGACAGGGCCAAACAGGCAGACAGAGCAAGGGTCCTCCAAACTGGCCAGTGGGCAGAGTCTTGGAGGGAGGGGACGAAGGAAAACTACTGGGAGATAGAGCACTAACACACTCGGCCAAGGGAGAATTGTGTCAGACTATGGACATTCCCCAATGTGGTTTTTTTGTTTGTTTGTTTTTGAGACAGAGCCTCAAGCTGTCACCCTCGGTAGAGTGCCGGGGCATCACAGCTCATAGCAACTTCCAACTCCTGGGCTCAAGCAATTCTCCTGCCTCAGCCTCCCAAGTAGCTGGGACTACAGCGCTCGCTACAACGCCCTGCTATTTTTTGTTGTAGTTGTCATTGTTGTTTAGCTGCCACAATGCCTGGCTATTTTTAGAGACAAGGTCTTGCTCCAGTTCAGGCTGGTCTCAAACTCATGTGCTCAGGCAGTCCACTGCTTCGGCCTCCCAGAGTGCTAGGATTACAGGTGTGAGCCACCATTCCAGCGCCAGGTTCTAACCTGACATCCTCAGTGTACGTGGCTGGTGCTGTAACCACTGTGCTACAGGCACTGAGCTGGTTGGTTTTGTTTTATTTTGTATTGGCAAAAGACAAAATCATGGACTGCAAGAGAACCGTAGTGATTATTGAGGCCAAGCCCCTCTTCAGATTGTGTTTCAGAAATTTGAGGCCTGAACGTACAGTGTTTTCCCCAAGGCTGAGAATAGTAATCTCCTGACTCCTGCTTCAGAGTGCTTTCTACTACAGCCTACTGTTTCACGCCTAGAGGTTTTAGTTAGGATTACCAGATAAAATACAGGACACCCAATTAAATGTAATTTCAGATAAACAAAAAATAATTTTTTTTTTTTTGAGACAGAGTCTCCCTTTGTTGCTCTTGGTAGAGTGCTGTGGTGTCATACCTCACAGCAACCTCAAAATCTTGGGCTCAAGCGATTCTCTTACCTCAGCCTCCCAAGTAGCTGGGACTACAGGCACCTGCCACAAAGCCTGGCTATTTTTAGAGACAAGGTCTTGCTCCAGTTCAGGCTGGTCTCAAACTCATGAGCTCAGGCAATCCACTGCTTCGGCCTCCCAGAGTGCTAGGATTACAGGTGTGAGCCACTACCCTGGCAACAAATAATTTTTTAGTAGAAGCATTATAGGAATTTCCTATGGCCCCTGTAACAAATTGCAGTAATGTAAAACAACACAAATTTATCATACAATACTGTATGTAACCTACCCCCTTGGGTTCTAACTAGTCTAAAATCAAGGTATCTTGCAGTGTCACGTTCTTCCTAAAGACTATTTTTTTTTTTTTTCTGAGACAGAGTTTCACTCTGTTGCTCTGGATAGAGTGCCATGGCCTCATCCATAGCTTGCAGCAATCTCAAACTCTTGGAATCAAACAGTCCTCTTGCCTCACCCTCTGGAGTAGCTGGACCTACAGGTGCCCACCACAAAGCCCAGCTAGTTTTTCTATTTTTAGTAGAGATGGGTCTCACTCTTGTTTAGGCTGGTCTCAAACTCCTGTGCTAAGGCTAACCACTGGCCTTGGCCTTCCAGAGCTCTAAGGTTAGAGAAGTGACAAGCTGGCTCTCCTGAAGAATTTAAGGCAGAACCTGTTACCTTGCCCATTCTTGCTTCCAGAAACTGATTGCATTCTTCGGCTGATGGACCCTTCCCCTATCTTCAATTTTTCTCTATCTCTGACCCTCCTGCCTCCCTCTTACAAGGGTTGTTGTGATTCCATTGGCCTACCGGATAATGCAGGATAATCTTCTCATCTGAAGAAGAGCTTTAACTTAATCATATCTGCAAAATCCCTTTTGCCTGGTAAGGGAACGTGGACATCTTTATGGGCCATTTTTCTGCCTACTACGAGGATGTCTCAAATATTGTGCATGACATACTTTAACTAAAAAACTATTCATTGTTTTTCTGACATTTGAATTTAACTGGGAATACTGTATTTTTATTTGCTAAACATGGCGACCCTAGTTTTAGCAGGTATGACGGGTTGTATTCTCATATGGTGTGGTAACTATTATACCTATGACTTTAACAATAAACAAAATATTGTATTTGGACTGGTGAGCTCCTATTGAAATAAATGCTTTCCTTTCTTGGAAAGTAGATATTAGCCTTTTAATATTTTGTACTATATTTTTCATGAAAACTTGCTAAGCAATTTCTATGAAATTAATCTTTAATATGGACCCCTAAGAATAACCAAACATCTTGCAGCAGTCAAGAGAAAGAGTGTCAAGTATTTTTTTTTAAACATTTCCAGTTTCCCCAAACACCAAATGGTTTGATTCTCTCAACCAGCCCATTAATAACCTGTTATTCAAAAATGTGGGTCTAAACACGGCTTAGCTTGGCCCTACTTGATTATTGAGTGTATAGGATGTCTTTCTCTTTTAACCAAAACATTTCAGGGGTAAAGAGGGGCCAGGGAGTGGGACTCTCACAGCCTGGGATGGGTTCAAAATTGGTGTCTCCTTGTTTGGCTATGGTGAAAAGGCCCCATTTCCCAATCAAGCTCATTTCTGAAGAATCCTCTGAAAAAGACATCTCCGTAGGCACTAGAGCCATCTCTGGCTTGATTTTTCTGTAGTCTGATGACAGCAGGGGCCTCTACTTCTAGTGAAGGGCAATTGAGTTCAATCACCCTGACTCAGAGAATCACTCACGATGTCTCTTTCTTCACATAAACCTCCTCAAGCCTCTCTTAATAACTATGTTAAAACTGATCGCAATTATTGGTGTATGCTGACATGCAAGTACTACAATATGTACACCCACTTTCTCAGAGTTCCATTCAAGGTTCTTCATGTTCTGGTCCAGCTGACATTTCCTGTTCTGTAAAGTTTTCCCCAGCCTTCTGTTTCCCTCTCTACACCATCCCCTCCTTGGGCAGAGTCAAACCCCTTAACGTTTACACCCAGTATGCCAAACATAATGATTATTGAACTTTTTTGTTTTTTTGAGACAGAGTCTTACTCTGTTGCCCCAGGCCAGAATGCTCTGGCATCAGTTTGGCTCACAGAAACCTCAAAGTCTTGGGTTCAAGCGATCTTCCTGCCTCAGTCTCCCAAGCAGCAGGGACTATAGGTACCTACCACATCTGGCTAATTTCTCTATTTTTAGTAGAGAAAGGGGTCTCACTCTTGCCCAGGCTCATCTCTAACTCAAGTGGTCCTCCTGCCTTGGCCTCCCAGCATGCTAGGATTATAGTTGTGAGCCACCTCGCTCAGCTGATAATTGAACTATTTTCCTACCTTTCTGGTTAACATGTGACCTGGAGATTTTCTTTTCTTTTTTTTTTGTTTTTGTAGAGACAGAGTTTTGTTTTATCACCCTCGGTAGAGTGCCTTGGGTCACACAGCTCACAGAAACCTCCAACTCCTGGGCTTAGGCGATTTTCTTGCCTCAGCCTCCCAAGTAGCTGGGACTACAGGCGCCCACCACAACGTCCGGCTATTTTTTTTGTTGTTGTTGCAGTTCAGCTGGGGCTGGGTTTCAACCAGTCACCCTCAGTATATGGGGCTGGCACCCTACCCACTGAGCCACAGGCGCCAGCTGACCTGGAGATTTTCAAATAACACATTCCATCTTCTGGCCCCAGTGATTGCTTCACGGAGGGTGCTAACAATGGTCATATGACCCACCCTTGTTCTGTCAGCATTATTCTCAGGACATTTATGATAATTGTGTAACAAAATTACTCTTTCTTTCCCACTGGATGTGGACAAAATCCTCCAGCCTTGGAATCTGGTGCAGGTATCTTTGGGTGGTGAGAGCAGCCAGCCACAGGATGAAGTTGATATTGCAGAAAGCTGCTTTGAGAATTGAAAAGAAATTGAGGCGTTGGTAACATGGTTCTAGTTCCAGGTTAGGGCTGAAGACAGGCTTGCTTCCAGACTTTTTGATTCAGTGAGCCAGTGGATCTCTCTGATCACTTAAACCTGTTTGAATCAGGCTTTCTGTTATCTCCAGCCAGAAGTATCCTAGCTGATAAATACAGCTACAGTACTCATTTGTGTTTCCATCAGTGTTTCCTGAGTAATTCTGTACCTGCCTAACTTCTGGCCAGAGAGAAACATCTTTGTGAACCCCAGCGCCTTACTCAGTTTTTAGTCCAATAGGGACTCAATAAATGTTGCCTGAGTTAGTTGTAAGAAAACACTTTTTTGTGTGCGTTACTCTTGATTTTTTTCTTTTTTTTTTTTTTTGAGACAGAGCCTCAAGCTGTCACTCTGGATAGAGTGCTGTAGCATCACAGCTCACAGCAACCTCCAATTCCTGGGCTCAAGCGAGTCTCCCGCCTCTGCCTCACAAGTAGCTGGGACTATAGGCACCCGCCACAACTCCTGGCCATTTTTTGGTTGCAGCCATCATTGTTGTCTGGTGGGCCCAGGCTGGATTCGAACCCGCCAGCTCAGGTGTATGTGGCTGGCACCTTAGCCCATTGAGCCACAGGTGCCGAGCCATTACTCTTGATATTTTTATAAGTAATGAAATTAAAGCCTACTCTGCCCACCTTCTGCAAACCCAAATTTCTCCCAAATTCCAAGGCTTGATTACTTTTTGTGACATCCCTCTCATCTCACCTGAAGCCATATGAATATCTCCATACCCCTGTCCTGTGACATCAGTCCCTGCCCACTTCCTCCGGAAATTTCCCAAGAGAATATGCCTGGACAGTTAGCCAGGCTGGCACATGGTGGGTTTAACAGGGCACTGCATAAATAAACCCACACCGCAAGTAAACATGATGCAGTTGGCCCTTCGCAAGTTTGGATTTCAAAAATGACTGTGGAAACTCAGCTTTCTATGTGGAGATCTCTGAAATTTATGGGCCTCTCTGTCTGAGCAGCCCTCCTCCAGACTGGGCTGGGAAATCATGTGGGAAAGAGCTTTTCCTGGCAGATTCAGAGGGCCTGAGAATGAGTCTCCTCTCAACCGCCAGGCGCCTGGAAGCACTTTGGAGTCCTCTCTCCCGGCTGACATTCACAACATCTCCATCTGACAAGTGCACCTGTCCCGCCCAAATAACCGCTCTCGACAATCATGCCAATTTTATCATACTTCTTGTATGTCTCTTGCACAAAGAATGAGAACTCAGAACATCTGTGGGAAGAGTGAGCCAGGAGAATGATTTTGTGCTTAATATATTTGCATACATTGGCAGTAACAAGGAAAAAACTCTTACTTTGAACTGATTCAAGTAGATAGGAGCCAGGCAGATTTTAACAGTTTTAACAGTTTAAAATTGAATTCAGTAAGTTCTTAAATACCAAAGGAGGAAATTTGCTTCAATTCTTAAATAAAATTGGTATTAATTCTAAAAGTATTGAATGACATCAAATCGGGCCATTGATAACTTCTTATTTCCGATGTGATTTACTGGTGTGTAGTTTCCCGGAATCCATTTCATCTGGGACAAACTGTTGCTAATAATTTATGTATGATTTACCACCTCCCCATGTTAAAAGCAGAGTGAAATAACCAGGATCAATCTGGTTTTTACACCAGAGGTCATAAACCTCTTTCTTACTCACCACCTGGGTAACTTAGGGGTGTGGTGTTACCACTTAAACATGAAACACTCTCAATTCCTACGTATTTTTTCTTCCTCTTGATTCATGAAACACTAGACATAAAAACAGCAAGTAAGTGGAGGAGGTAGACTCCCACATAAAGAGGCAGAATTTATGATTTGCATCTTACGGATGTGTTAACAGGTTTGCTAACACTTCTTTCTTTCATTGACTTGGGACTTGATGCTCTTAAACTCTCAGCATTCCCACCTGAGGCTAGACTGTGAGGACACGGCACATGGACATCCACAGTTATTTTTAACCAGAATGACCCGTCCAAAGGGTCACTGTGGACTTTAATTTTGAAGAGTGAGTCTGAAATATTTCACATCTTTCTGGATGTGGCTACATCCACATTTCAACGAATGTTTTCTGTCCTAAATTGAAAATGTTTAAAGGAGGCAAGATTTGTACTTTTACATAACAAGAGTGGCAGCTATCTTCGTATTGCCTAGGATGCTCCCATTTTGATTTCGGCAACATGGTGATCACATCCTCATTATCTACAAAAACTAATTGCATTCAACTCTGTTAGTTCGGGTCATGGAACACAAGTATATAAAGCTTAATGACATCGGTAGGGATTTCTCAGTGAAAGAAGAATTTGTGAGCTGAGAATTCCATCTCTATGAATGCATTAATCAGCTAACAAATACATTCTCAGTATTTATTCTATGCAAGGATATCATGTATAGGTTAGGGCATGGTGTCTGTCTTTAATTGCTTACAATTTAATTGAAGATAAAAGATTACGCCATTAAAACCCCCATATTCATCCTTCAAGAATCAGCTCAAGACTGCCTACCCTGATCCATCTCCAGTATTCCTTCCTTGCCTTGGAAGAGTTGATCACTCTTTTCTTTGGAACTTCCCAATACTTTTACTCTAAACTGTAATGATTTCTACAGGCATTTTCTCGTCCAAAGGTATCTTTGTAGTTGCCTCGTAGAACACAACATAGTGGGTAATCAAAAAAAATGTAAGTTAGATAAGCATTTAACGAAGAAGTCAGCATACCAGATGAACCAAAAGAACGTTCTGGATTGTAATATTCATGAAATAAGTAGGGCAGACTGAGCTCTTGCTCCAAGTTGGGATGTTCAGGAAAGATTTCACTGAGAAAATGTGAAATATGCTGGACCATTATGGCTGGACTGGTCAGATGTAGGAAATTGTACATATGACAGTGAAGACTGTACCCCCACATCCTCCAGTAGCTTCTTGAGAAAAGATACATGGGAGGTAAACTAAGACCTTACTTTTTTTTTTTTTAAAGATTGAGTATGATTGATTTAAAATAAATTGTACTTGTATACGTTTCTAAAGCTGTTAACATTGTCTAGATAATAAGTGTATCCATCACTCCAAAAAAGTCCTGCTTCTTGGTAATTCCTTCTTCCTGTTTCTTGCTGTGCCTCTGCCCCACACCCAAGTAATTACTGATATCTTTCTGACACTAAAGATTAGTTTAAATATTTTAGAAATTTATGTAATGAAATCATAGAGCACATACACTTGGCGTAAACATTTGAGCTTTATCCATGTTGTGCTATACATATATGAGGTCTAACCATTAAGTTCACAAACTCATCCAAGAAACAGTGCTACGTACCTCATTGCTGAATATCACTATGGTTACCTTCAAAGTACTCCAGTTGGGAAGCTATGCACTGATGCCAGTGCCTAGCTCACTCTTCAAAGCAATTTTGGAATTCTTTCTCTGGAATGACCATTAGAGTAGCTGTATGGCACAGAATAACAATGAACGCCACTCAACAAGACACTGTCACACGTCAACATGAAGACAGCTGTGAGACACTGATGTACCAAGGTAACAAAACCTTACCAAAGCTGTTTGTATAGCGCTGCCAGCATAAGTGCAAGGTAGCACGTTTGTAAACATAATCGCCAAACCTCCTATCAATAGTCCATGCCTTTTTATTGCTGAGAAGTATTCCATGAGATGTATGTATCACAATTTCTTTTTTTTTTTTTTTTTTTTTTAGACAGAGCCTCAAGCTGTCACCCTGGATAGAGTGCTGTGGCATCACAGCTCACAGCAACCTCCAATTCCTGGGCTCAAGCGAGTCTCTTGCCACTGCCTCCTAAGTAGCTGGGACTACAGGCGCCCACCACAATGCCCGGACATTTTTTGGTTGCAGCCGTCATTGTTGTTTGGCAGGCCCGGGCTGGATTCGAACCCACCAGCTCAGGTGTACGTGGCTGGCGCCTTAGCCCGTTGAGCCACAGGCGCTGAGCAATATCACAATTTCTTTACTTCTTCACCTATTGTTTAATGTTTAGGTTGCATAATGGTTACATTTACACGTCAACTTTACTAGGATAAAGGATCCCCAGATAGCTGGTAAATCATTATTTTAGGGTATATCTGCAAGGTTGTTTCCAGAAAAGGTTAGCAGTTGAGTTGGTAGACTGAATAAAGGAGACTGGCCTCACCAATATAGGCAAGCATGATCCAACCACTAAGGGCCTGAATAGAACAAAAAGGTAGAGGAAGGGCTAATTGCCCTTGCTGTTTGCACTGGGCCATCCATCTTTTCCTGCCTTCAGACATTGATTCTCCTGGTTCTCAGGCCTTCAGACTCAGATTGAGTAACACCACTGGGTTTCTAGTTTGCAGACAGTACACTGTGTGACTTCTTGGCCTCTATAATTACATGAGCCAATTCCTATAATAAATTATCTATCAAGGTTCTTCAGAGAAAGAGAATCAATATCTATTTGTCAGATACATATACAGAGGGTGCCATAAAAAGTACATGCACCTTTTTATTTTTCTTAAGACAGTTTTAGGTTGTCACCCTCAGTAGAGTGCCATGGTGTCATAGCTCACAGCAACCTCAAACTACTGGGTTCAAGCGATCCTCTTGCCTCAGCCTCCTGGTAGCTGGGACTACAGGTGCCCGCCACAACACCTGGATATTTTTAGAGATGGGGTCTCTCTGGCTAAGGCTGGTCTCGAACTGCTGAGCCCAAACAATTCACCTGCCTCAGCCTTTCAAGAGTGCTAGGATTACAGGTATGAGCCACTGTGCCCTAAAACTGTAAATCTTCTAGGAGAAAACATAAGAGATCTTTCTTAGCCAAAACATTGTTAGAATAGCAAAAGCACAATCTTTTTTTTTTTTTTAATCATTTGGGATTCACTGAGGATACAAAGACTTAGGTTACACTGACTGCATTTTTTTTTTGTAGAGACAGAGTCTCATTTTATCGCCCTCAGTAGAGTGCCATGGCATCACACAGCTTATAGTAACCTCCAACTCCTGGGCTTAGGCGATTCTCCTGCCTCAGCCTCCTAAGTAGCTGGGACTATAGGTGTCAGCCACAACGCCCGGCTATTTTTCTGTTTTGCAGTTCAGCCGAGGCCAGGTTTGAACCCACCACCTTCGGTATATGGGGCCAGTGCCCTACTCAATGAGCCTCAGGTGTCGCCCCACTGATTGCATTTGTTAGGTAAAGTCCCTCTTATAATTGTGTCCTGCCTCCAGCACAATCTATTTTTTAAAAATTGGTTAGGCTTCATCACATTAAAATTTCTGCTCTTGGGCGGCGCCTGTGGCTCATCGAGTAGGGCGCTGGCCCCATATACTGAAGGTGGTGGGTTCAAACCTGGCCTCGGCCGAACTGCAAAATAGAAAAATAGCCGGGTATTGTGGAGGGCGCCTGTAGTCCCAGCTACCAGGAGGCTAAGGCAGGAGAATCGCCTAAGCCCAGGAGTTGGAGGTTGCTGTGAGCTGTGTGACACCATGGCACTCTACGGAGGGCGATAAAGTGAGACTCTGTCTCTCCAAAAAAAGAAAAAAAAAAAATTTCTGCTCTTCAGTTGCAGTGAGCTATGATAACACCACTGTCTCCTACCCAGGCAACAGAGCAAGACCCTGCCCACCACCCTCTACCAAAAATACAAAGAACAGAAAACAAACAAACAAACAAATCTAGCCAGGTGTTATGATAGCACCTATAGTCCCTGGTACTTTGAAGGCTAAGATGGGAGGATCACTTGAGCCCAAGAGTTTGAGGTTGGTGGGAGCTGTGATGCCACGGCACTCTACCCAGGGCAACAGAGCGAAACTCTGTCTCAAAAAAAAAAAAAAAAAAGGGCAGCACCTGTGGCTCAAGGAATAGGGTGCCAGCCCCATATGCTGGGTGATGGCAGGTTCAAACCTGGCCCCGGTCAAAACTGAAAAAAGAAAAAAAGATTTACATTTAGGTCTGTGATCTACTTTTTTGTTTGTTTGTTTGTTTGTTTGTTTGAGACAGAGCCTCAAGCTTTCACCCTGAATAGAGTGCTGTGGCACCACAGCTCACAGCAACCTCCAATTCCTGGGCTCAAACGAGTCTCTTGCCTCCGCCTCCCAAGCAGCTGGGACAGCAGGCGCCCGCCACAACGCCCAGCCAGTTTTTTGGTTGCAGCCGTCATTGTTGTTTGGCAGGCCCGGGCTGGATTCGAACCCACCAGCTCAGGTGTACGTGGCTAGCACCTTAGCCCATTGAGCCACAGGCGCCGAGCCTGTGATCTACTTTTGACTTAATTTTTGCTCATTGTGTGGGATATAGATCAAAAAGCTTTTTAAATGTGGATATCCAATTATTCCAGCATCATTTATTGAAAATAAAATCTTTGTTTATGAAATCACCTATGCTCTTTTATTAAAAAGTCAACTGACCATATATATCTGTGTCTGGACTCTGTTTTCTCCCCCTAATCTATTTCTCTGTATTTACACTAGTAAAATACAATCTTCATTACTGAAGCTTTGTGAAGTTAGGTAGTATAAGTTCTCTACTTTGTTCTTCTTTTTTGATGTTTCAGCTGTTCTAGGTATTTTGTATTCTCATATGAATTTCAAAATCCCCTTATCAATTTAGATAAAAAAAACAGGTCTTCTGGGATTTGATTTAGATTGCATTGAATTTATAGATTAATTTGGGACCAACCGATATCTTAACAATATTCTATGAAAATAGAATAGAATCTATGAAAATAGTATGAGCATATTTTTCTTTTGGTCTTCTTTAATTCTCTTAATGTTTTATATTTTTCAGTTTATAGGTCTTGGAAATTATATTTGCAATACATTCAGATAATAAAATATTTTGGAAAAAAAAAAAAGACAAGTAGCTATAGGACATGATGTTATGCCAGCCAAGGAAGATCTTAGATATGGGCAGAGTGGGCAGGTTTTACTTTGAGGCTATAGAGAGCATCTGCCACCTTTGCTACTGTTTCTCTGAATGTCTTCCTTTCGGAGAAACCAAGCAAGTACCAGAACCAGCCAGCGGTAATTGCTCCTCACACACTGTGAGTGGATCACTCCCACTTAGTCTATGCAGTCACAACGAATGGATTCACGGTTGTTCACTGACCCAATCCAGGCCATCTGCAGTTTCATCTTTGGGAGCCTGGCTGGAGCCATGAGGAAGCAGTTTTTTCCTTTTAAAAGGATTATTAGCTATGGGGAAGATATCATAAGCCTAGAGCTATGAAAGGCTATTTTTGTCACCTTTTATTGAACCAGCCTGAGGAATCTAGAGAACTACATCAGATTAGGTAATTAGGGAATGCAGCAGTAACCAGCCTCCAACTTCTTGGCATTGTCTCTTAGATAGCCCCCAAGATAGTCTCTTAGACCGCCCGCCGTTAATGATTCTTGCCCCTGGCAGTCATCTTTGTGGAGGTCCCTCCCACTCTGAACAGGACTGATCTGAATGGTCAATAGGATACTGCAGAAAAACAGAGCTTGGTTTCCACAGCTGGGTGGTAAATGATATTGCAGCTTCCACTTTGCCCTCTCTTGGAATACATGTTCTGGGGAAGTCAGCGGCATATCAGAAGGGCATCGTACCACTTTGTGGAAAGTTCTGTGTGGGCTGCAACAGAGGCTTCCAACAACATATGTCTGAGCTACTCTCTGGCCCCAGTGAAGCCTGCAGGTAACTACAATCTCAGCCAGCATGTTCCTCCAAAGTTCATATGAGACCTTGGGCCAGGAGTGCCAAGCTAAGCTGCTCCTGAGTTCCTGACTCACAGAAACAGTGTGAGGGAATGTTACTTAAAGTCAGAAAGTTTTGAGGTTAATTTGTTACAAAGCAAAAGATGACTAATACATAGTCTAATACAGTTCACTTGGGTTCATCCCAGTTTAAAGACAACCCTTTTTCTTCTAACTCTTCTTATTTTTATTTTCCCTATGTGCCAGCTCCTTCTGGACCACAATCCTTTGAGTTACTATCTTTCCTTAATAATTTACCATATCTCTATTCCTAGTCGGAGACCTTGTTCTAGTCCCTTGACCTTAGTTGTGCATGATCTTTAGGGTCATTGCTCACAGCCACCAGACCTCTGATTCTGTATTCCCTGGTTTATTTCCATTTAATTTTTCTTTTCTCTCCACCTAGTCCCTCTTTTGCAAGCAGCTCTGTTCCCTGCATTATACTTTTCTTCTATTTCCCATTCCTTTTGCTCCAACTACCTCTCTTTCTCTTTCTTTCGCTTTTATAACTATGTACTTTTCCAAATATACCATGCCCTAAAGAGGTTTGCTTTTTCACAATACTGGTGACTTTATACATGCTGTTGTTACAAGTCATGATCCATTCATTCTTTCATTCCTAAGTACTCCTTGTATGCCAGGCGTTAAGCTAGGTGCTGGAAACACTTTTGCCTGGAATTCTCTTGACTCTTTCTCCCCACCTGAACTTCCACTCAATTGAATTTATCTGACTTTTACGATGGGCTCATTCAAGGTCAGATACTACTACGCTAGACATGCTTTAAGCCTCACCTCAAATCATAATTTCTTACAAAACTTCCTTTTTCCTCCAGCCAGAGTTAATTGCTCCTGCCACATTTTATATTGGTACTTTCATAATGTTTTGATTGCTCATTTGTTTATTCATTCATTATTCTGTTGACATTTTTGAGAGCCTACTGTATGCCTGACAACATGTTAGGAGCCGGGAAAATCATGGTGTGAGGTAAGTGCCAACAGACGTTTGTACCTAATGCAATGGAAACTCAAAGGTGAAGCAACTAATTGCATGTGGTAAGGTAATTATTTCCCTTAGTCCTTATGTTCTCACAGACTTTGAGCTACCTGATAGCATGGATCACCTCTTCTTGTTGTCCTCAGTACCTGGCACAGGTATGTTTGAAGCTCACAACATGCTGGTTAACAGACTGAGAGCCAAGCTGCCCTGGATCATCAAACGTTTTGCTTTTTTCTCTTTTTTCCAAGATAATTTAAAATAAAAGTTCATCTATAACTCAATTACGTTTCAGATTCTCTGGGCTACCAACATTCCAGACCTACACTTAGATTTATAGGAGCTAAAGCTAGGTAGGTGATGAGGGGTGGCTCAGGAATACTGGGTGCTTCGAGAGAACTGAGGGAAGAAAATAAACTGCTAAAAGATGACCTTTCCAAATACAAGGAAAGGTCTCCTTCATAATTTTTCAAGGGTCAGCCAGTCCAGATAAAAGCTCAAAAATTAGTTTTATCTTGGGGTGTGAAAATAAATGAAAGATCTTAGATGAACTAAAAACTAAAAACAAAAAAATAACTGAATGACATTGAAAAATATGCCTCCCCCTCCAGTCCCATGTAAAGTTTTCCAGTTGCTGGCTTGCTGATGTTTCCGTCCTTGCCAGTTTCAAATTGTTGCTGATAGACGTAGTCAAAGTGGATGAAATAATTTGCAGATTTTACACCTAACAATGAAAAAGTCCCTTTATTCTCAGAAAGCAGGATATAATAAGAGGAGTCTTATGAATTAGTGTTGGAGTAACTTGGGGTTATTCCACAGGTTACCTCTTACCCTGGTTGTGAGTGAAGCTCTTTTGCAGGTAGATTAATTCACTCTAAAAAATGAGATGGTGAAATAAGAGTAAGCATTGAAATATTTTACTATTTGGAAGACTTGCATTCCAATGTGGATATTAAGCTAATTTGCTTATCTTAATCCCATCTTTGGATTGACCTACATTTCAAAATGATTATGAGTTCTGGAATCTCAGACCTCCCTTTAGAAGTGTTCAGACAAAGCAGATTGCTTAGATTCCTTTAACATCACTGCTACTTTGGTAAAAACAAATTAAGTCCTGCTATAATAAATACAGTATTGTAGAAATCTCTTGTGTCACTGACTCCCACACAAGAGCATTGACTTATTTATTTTTCCCAATTACATTTGAGGGAAAAATGTTTCATCAACAAAGTAATTGCCTTGATTATAATTCAGAACTTATCTCTAGATTTCCTAATTCTGTATCACCAAGTTTATTTTACAAAAATGGTTTGCAACTGACAGTTTCATGTAAGCTAAATTGACTTTCTGCTTACTCCTGTTTTTGGATCATTCCTTTTGGGGGCTCAGGCACCCCTGGAAATGCCAGTTAAGGAGATAATATAGCCTGAACTTCTTTTTCCACCTGGCCATTTCTGATTTCTGAATGGAGTCCTCTTAACTAGTCTGTGAGGCCTGATGTCCCAGACGCTTGATAGTTTTAAAGCCCTTTTCCTACGCTGTAGAGAGGCCCTGCCCCAGCCCAGCTCCCCTCGTGGAGACCCCACACATCTGTCTCTGCAGCCTCCCTAGCGCTAGTTAGCGCCTCAGCTCATCAGTTGCTGCCTGGGAGTGACAACAGAGAACCTTCAGTGGCAGGGGCACAGGGCAGTATGAGCGGTGTCTGATGCCCCATGGGGAAGGAAGGCAGCGTGTCTGCACCACTGGCCACGCCCATTCCCAAAGGGGCAGCTCCGTGGGGCAGCTGTGACCAGAAGCTCCTGTGCAGACTCCCTGATGGCTCTCCAGCCCTCTCCATCCCTCCCTGCATCTCCTCAACGGAGATGCCTCCCTCTTAAAGTAGATGGAACAACTTTTGGTTACTTATAATTAGAACCCTCGGGTGGCGCCTGTGGCTCATCCAGCAGGGCGCCGCCCCATATACCGATGGTGGCGGGTTCAAACCCGGCCTCGGCCGAACTGCTGAACAGAAAAATAGCCGGGCGTTGTGTCTGGCCCCTGTAGTCCCAGCTACTCAGGAGGCTGAGGCAAGAGAATCACCTAAGCCCAGGAGCTGGAGGTTGCTGTGAGCTGTGTGACGCCACGGCACTCTACCAAGAGTGATAAAGTGAGACTCTGTCTCGGCGAAAAAAAAAAAAAACCTGACTATTTTGCATTCTAAGCTTCTCTTTTATTTCTATTCTTTTTCAGGACACTGTCATGTTTCCATCCATCAGAACAAAACTTTTGACTTTCACTCCTAAATTCGTCTGTGCTGGTGCAACAAAACACCACAGACTAGGGTTATAAAGAATTCACAAGGCACAGAAATGCATCTTCTCACCGTTCTGGAGGCTGGGAAGCCTGAGATGGCCGCACCGCAGGCTCGGCCTCTGCGCGCCGGGATCCAGGGCCGCACGCGGCAGGAAGTGGGAGGACAAAAGGGCAGGTGCTGTGTGCAGGCTCTTTCGGAAAGGCCCTAATCCCATGCACTTGGGCTCCGCTCTTTGAGTCGCCCATCTCTAATAAGCCCCACAGGGAAGGGGAAACGCAGGAAATTGGGGAACATAAGTTTCACCCAACTGGGTCACGTGGACGCCCTGAGCAACTGGAAATTCAGTCACTCATGGGGTTTTCCTGTTACCTCATAATCAGAAAGCAGCTCAGGGGCCGGCGGTGGCTCACGCCCGGAATCCTAGCACTCTGAGAGGTGGAGGTAGGTGGACTGCCTGAGCTCACGGGTTCGAGACCAGCCTGAGCCAGAGCAAGACCCCCCCCCCCATCTTAAAAATAGCCGGACATGTGGTGGGTGCCTGTAGTCCCAGCTACTCGGAAGGCTGAGGTAGGAGAATTGAAGAGTTTGAGATTCCTGTGAGCTGTAATGCCAGGGCACTCTACCGAGAGAGACTAGGTGAGACTGTGTCTAAAAAAAAAAGCAGCTTTGCTCTCTATTATTCTACTCAGCGCTATTTATTTATTTATTTATTTATTTTGACAGAGTCTCACTTTGCTGCCCCTGGTAGAGCACCGTGGCATCATAGCTCACAGCAACCTCAAACTCTTGGGTTTAAGCGATTCTCTGGCCTCAGCCTCCCCAATAGCTGGAACTATAGGCATGTGCCATCACACCTGCCTGGTTTTTCTATTTTTACTAGTGAAGGGTCTTGCTTTTGCTGAGGCTGGTCTGGAACTCTTGAGCTCAAGCAATCCACCTGCCTTCGTCTCTAGGAGTGCTAGGATTACAGGTGTGAGCTACCTCGCCTGTCCTCTGTTCTGCCCTTTAAAACAAAACAAAACAAAAAACTACATATTATTTGTTTTATTTTGCATCAAAGGCAATTTTCCAGGCTTTTATGATTTTGACATGTATTAGAGGCTGCATTATTAATAACTTTAAAATATTTCTCCCCTAGATTTATAAGATTTGAACTTATGCTTTTTTAGAATAGCTTCTCTATCACAGAAGAATTGAGCAGATAGAAAATATTTGCAAACTATTCATCTGACGAGATATTAATAACCAGAATGCATAAGGAGCTCAAAATAACTTAACAGCAATAAAACAAAAAATTCTGATTTGGGGGCGGCACCTGTGGCTCAGTGAGTAGGGTACCGGCCCCATATACCAAGGGTGGCAGGTTCGAACGTGGCCCCCACCTAACTGTAACAACAACAAAAAATAGCCAGGCACTGTGGTGGGCACCTGTAGTACTAGCTACTTGGGAGGCTGAGGCAAGAGAATCGCCTAAGCCCAATAGTTACAGGTTGCTATGAGCTGTGACGCCACGGCACTCTACTAAGGGCAACAAAGTGAGACTCTGTCTCTAAAACAACAACAAAAAAATCTGATTTTTTACATGGCAAAAAAATCTGAATAGATATTTCTCAAAAGAAGACATATACATGGCCATCAGGTATATGAAAAAATGCTCAACATCACTAATCATAAGAGAATAACAGCACTCTGGGAGGCTGAGGTGGTGGATTGCCTGAGCTCTGGAGTTTGAGACCAGACTGAACAAAAGCAAGACCCTGTCTCAAAAAAAACAAAAAACAAAAAACTCAGTGTTGTGGCAGGAGCCTATAGTCCCAGCTACTCGGGAGGCTGAGGCAGGAAGATCGCTTGAGCCCAAGAGTTCGATGTTCCTGTGAGCTATGATACTATGGCACTCAACCTCAGGGTGACTGAATGAGACTCTGTCTCAAAAAAAAAAAAAAAGAGAGAGAAATACAAATAAAAACTACAATAAGATATCATCTTGCCCCAGTTTAAACAACTCTTATGCAAAAGACAGAAAATAACAGATGCTTGCAAGGACATGGAGAAAGGGGAAACCCTCAAACACTTTTGGCAGGAATGTTAATTACTATAGCCATTATGAAAGACAGTATGAAGACTTCTTAAAAAACTAAAAATAGATCTACCATATGATCCAGCAATTTGCCTACTGGGTATATATCCAAAATAAAGGAAATCAATATATTGAAGAGATAGCTGCACTCTCATGCTTATTGCAGCACTATTCACAATAGCCAACATGTGGCATCAACCTAAGTGCCCATCTACGGATGAGTGGATAAAGAAAATGTGGCATATCGTGTCATGATACAATAGAATATCGTTCAGCCATAAAAAAGAATGAAGTCCTGTCATTTACAGCAACATAGATGAAACTGGAGGTTAATATGTTAAGTGAAATAAGCCAGGCACAGAAAGACAAATATCGTATGTTCTCACTCATATGTGGGAGCTAAAAAAGTGTATTTCCTAAAGGTAGAAAGTAGATGGTTGGTTATAGAGGCAGGCTGGGAAGGGAAAGGAAAGGGGAGATGAAGAGAGGTCAATTAATGGGTACAAATATACAGTTTGATAAAAGAAATAAGACCTGGTATTTGATTGATCAGTAGAGTGACTATAGTTAACAATAATTACATATTCCAACTCTTAAATATTTCAGAAAAGCTAGAAGAGAATTTGAATTTTTCTAGCATAAGGAAAAGGCAAATATTTAAGGTGATGGCTGGCCCCAATATACCGATTTGATCTTTATAAATTATATGAACACATTAATTATCACATGTACCCCCCCCCAAAATGTATACATTTGTTATGTATCAATAAAAAATAAAACAAAAATCACAAATTCAGAGAAGTGATGGACACTGAAGCCAACACCGCTCTGTGGGCCTTTGTTCCTTTCTAATTGCCTGGAGTGTTGGTTTTAAAGGGCCACACAATGTGACAGGGGACAAGTGAAGTTAGATTGGAGGTTCCACATACCAGGAGACCTGTTAAAATATACTCACACTTTTGATGAGTGACCTAGACAAAAACCTGCATATCAAAGGGACATTGGAAGGAAATTTGCCCTCTTTTGGCTTTAGGGGAAAAACCCTCAACAATTCATAACTGCAGATCAGCCCCTTATGAAGGAATCTGACCCAAATTCACATTGCCCATGTGGCTTGATAAACCTTGAGCCAAGAATCTACTTCTAAGTGAACCAGGGTTGATAGTGCCTGAGATACATGGTGGATGCAAACTAAAATTCTCACATGTACCATAAAGAGGTATGGGAGAATGTACCTTAAATCCAGCTCTCAAATAATTCCTGTAGAGAATCATATTACAGAGAATATGAACCACAATAAAAAAAATTGGACAAACATGTGAGAAGTAAAGTATCATAAGTGACAATCAGAAAAATAACAAACAGTAGAACCAGAAGAGTAAGACCATCAAACACCATTATCGCGTGCAGAATATACAATTACTATGTTGATATATTTGAAGAAACGAAAAAGCCATTAAAAGTACCTTTATGGAACAAGACTTTCAAATGACCAGGCAGACTTAAAGAGGAAGTGAAGGGAGATGAGCCTACAAAGCAGAGAGTGGCATCGCTGTGGGATCTTAAATGTCTGGTAAAGGACAGGAGAATTTGTATATATGCTTACACATGATGGACCACTGATATCTTCAAATAGTGAGACATAAGTTAAGTGCGTTTTAAATGGGACTAATCTGGTAGCCATGTACACAAGGGTCTAGAAGGGAGAGAGTAGCATAAATTGGAATTGGAAATTCCGTGGTGGGAGTGCCAGTGAGAGATCCTAAAATTGATGGCAATGGAAAGAATATGTGGAAGCAGGGAGGCATCATGGTGGAGAAACCAGCAGTATTTGGTACCTGGATGCAGGAACGGTAAGGATACTGGTATAATAAGCCTTAGAGTCTCTGACTAATCTTGTATTCCCTTTTCCTAGTACTTCCCCCAAACTCAAGTCCTTGGGTTCAACCTCAACTTCAACTCAGCCCCCATGACCTGGGCATGAACAGCATGTGAGTACACAGGGGGAAAGACTGAGGATTGAAACCCTTGAAAGGCTTCAGGACACACTACAACTCCTGCTAACCAAAATAAATATGGATGTCATCCAGCTCTGCTGAGACGTGGGTAATACTGACAGTGGATTAAATATTATAAAGCCCTTTTAAATGCCCTGTCTCAACTGATCCTTAAAGTAGGCTGACAAGACCTTCTTACTTAGCCTCATTTCATGAGTGATGAAGCTGGGCTCGGTGGTGTGAAGGAACACTCTCGCTGTCACATAAGTTGGTGAGTGGTGAGGCCAAGACTTTTAATTCTTTCACATTTTGAAAGGGGAGATCTCGGAAATGAAACCTGTTTCATTATGTTCCATTGTCTAGCTCCTTGCATGAACACAGGGCATAAAAAGGAGAGAAGTTGCTGGAAACTTTATTTCTAGCTGGTTCACAGCAATACAGAGGGAATTATGTAATGCAATACATTTTGCAACTTCTCTGATGCTTTTGATCATAAGCGAGTAGAGTATGGGGGAGGTGCGATGGTATGGGGGAAGGGTGGAAAGCAAGGAATGGAGTTGCTTGGAGAGATACAGTTGTAAAAAGGAATAGCAGCTGAGTTTCTGATGCTAAATTTTTTGGTGCCCTATGGTGTTAATTAGACATTTCTTTTCAACCTGATTGACAGTGCATTTTAATGAAGAAATAACAGGGCCCAGTGGAGCCTGGCTGTATACTCTTTTCTTACAATTTACAAGCTGAACTTCCCTTGGCAACCTACATCTGGTTTGCTCTGCTGGTAAGTCTGTCAGTAGGACAATGTATAGGCTCTTTCATTTCAATAGGTTTGGTGTTATTAAAGCCTTCTGCATTTTCCTCCACTTAATTCATTAGGGTTGTTAAATTTCATCAAATTACTTTCCTTAAGTTAAAAAAAAAAAAAAGCACAGTTTTCTCCAGTCTGAATAAAAATGGGATAGTATGGAAATGTGCACGTTTTCAAAGGAAGAGGCTCTAACTTACGGATTGTATAGTGCTGTCTTCATGAGATATTTTTAAAGCATTTTTTCCCTTCCCTATAAATGGAATGTTTCCTGGAAAATGAGAATAAATCCTAAAGGATCCCCTAAGCCTCCTGTGACCAACTGAAAGCTAAAGGTCCCTATGCTTGAAATGCCTTGACCACCTAGGAGTGCTAATACTTGGGCAAATGTTTTGGGGACACTTTATTTTTTAAAATTTCACCTTTGTTTATATTTCCAAGCAATTATAAAACATAAATACTTTCTTTCTTTCCTTTTTTTTTCTACTTCTACCCGGGAGTAAATGTCCATCTCTACCAGAGACAAAGGGGGAATCCTTGCTTTTGTAGATTTGTCAAGTGACCAAAGAAGATCGAGGCAGGCGAGATTGGGCTGATTTATCTTCCCCCACCTGTGGACAGGGGTGGCTTTAGGGGGTAGGGCTGAATCTACAAATTGGGGGTTAAGTGACTGCAGTAGAGGGCTATGAAGGCAGAGAGCCAAGCAGATCATTACAAGCTTCTCCTCCAGGAAAATGGAAGCCATTTAAAAAATTCCGGGAATTGCTTGGAACATGCAGTATGCTCAAACAAAGGACCTTTGTGACATTCAGAATTACCAAACTTATGAAAGGAAAAGACTCACACCTCACTTGCCTCCCTTCTCTCAGTCTAGTCCATTGCTTTGTCTAGATCGACTGAAATGACCTCCAAAATTGGAGTCTAACCACAAGCCCACATTTCTGAGAGAAGGGCAAAGGGGTATTGTACCTTATTAAGGCTCCTGCCCATATGCTAGTTCCAGGTGTTTCCCACCTGGCTTTCACCATCTTCAGTTCTATATTAAAGTTTTCATAGATAGAAAAAATGCTGGAATTCATGTTTCATTACAAACTTTTCCTAATGCCACAGGCATATGATAGAAGAAAATCATAACAGGAACAAAAGAATATGGCTCGGCGCCTATGGCTCAAGCAGCTGAGGCGCCAGCCACATACACCTGAGTTGGCGGGTTCGAATCCAGCCCGGGCCCGCCAAACAACAATGACGGCTCCAAACAAACAAACAAAAAAATATAGTCGGGCATTGTGGCAGGTGCCTGTAGTCCCAGCTACTGGGGAGAAGGAGGAGGAGAATCGCTTGAGCCCAGGAGTTGGAGGTTGCTGTGAGCTGTGATGCCACAGCACTCTACCCAGGGTGACAGCCTGAGGCTCTGTCTGGGAAAAAAAAAAAAAAAAGAACAAAAGAATAAAGTTAAAGCTCCACTGAGTGACTTGTGCTCATATCTTACTGATTACAATTGGGCCACATGACCAAACTTTGAATGAAGATGAGGACTCTCTGGGCCTAGTGGGGTTCCAACAAAATCACAGCAGTAAGGAAGAAGGAGAGAATGGATATTGGATAGACACTAGCGGGTTGTGCCACTTTGTCTTTTGGAAATAGGGGGCATTTCTATTGGTAGTTGGTATGAACTAGTCACAAATAGCCCCTCGCTATTTTGAAGCTCTTCTGACTCTTTTATTATGGAACAAGACAAATTCGTTGTCAAAATTTTTTTACAAATTAGACAATGCACTCGAGAAAAAAGATTTTAGAAGACCTATAATCTATTGTGTGGAGAGATCTAGAGTTAATCTTGTGGCATATTTCCTCTGGGATGTGGATGTGCTCACACACACACACGCCACACACACTTTTTTTTTTTTTTTTTTTTTTTACAAAAATGGACCAATGAACTCATCAAAGGTGAAAGCAGAGAGCAGAATTTGAGTCCCTTAGCTCCTTGCCCTGGGGCCTGGGGAGCAGCACTTATGCCAGAAAAGTACCCAGAAGTGGTAGGGCTCCTAAAGCTGATGTGGGAAAGGGCTGAATGAGGACAAAAAGGTAAGATACCCGAGAAGTCCAGAAATTCGCCTAAGAAATGGGATGCCGGGGTTCGGTGGCAGGTGTCTGCCCTAGACCTAGGAGCCAGGTGGCTGGTGGTGTGAGAAGGTGCCGGGCTCACGGCAGGGGCAGGGGTCTCCACTCCAGGTCAAGTCACTGGGCCTAGGGCGGTTGCTCACTGATGAAAGTCTGATGCAGGAGCAGCTGTCTGCTCAGTGACTCTGGCATGAGTCTGCTATGTTCAATGCAACCTTGATTTAGAGTGCTTTTGATGTTCGAACACTAGTACAATCTGTTTTGAAATTGCCTTAGCAATACTGTCATGGGCACTTTCTAGTTTTTCCAAAGGAGTTCCGTCTTCTCAAGGCCCCACTGCTGTCAGTTTGAGGGCTCTCCCTTCTCCAGGCAATTGGTATGTTGACCAAAGCCACGGTCAGGGACCCTCCCACTAGGCCTGTCCAGGGCCCCTCCTCAGGAGAGGGTGGCTTCACCCAGTCAGCTGCTTGGTACTCACATATGCTCCGGGCTCTGAGCACCATGTGGAGGTGGGGTTGGAGGTCAATGCTCAGCCAGCTCAGCGCAAGGAAAAGCCCCTGTAGGGCAGATGACTCTGAAATTCTCTTCTCCACAAAAATGGAAATCGTAATGACTAAATTACATGAACCATACACATTAGCAAACAAGATCATATAAAGTCAAATGCTACACAACCACAAGGTGGTATCATAATGACTACTTTTGTTGTCAATTTAACAATAATATCTAATCTTTATTGAGCACATGCTATGTGCCGGGCACTCTGCCATAAGCTATATGTGAATTATTTTATCTTCAGAATAGCCCCATGATATGAGTATTATTATTATCATCATTATTTCTGTGGACGAAGATACTCAGACAAGGTCACAGCTGTTAACTTATAGGGCTGGGACTGCAACCCAATTCTAACTCAGAACTTGTTCTTCTAGCGAATCTGGTTTGCAGAGCTTTCGTTATTCAGGTTGGATGCTTTCTAGTCTGTTGTTTTAAAGATTCATCACAGACAACTGAAAAAGTACTCAAAAAGGAGACTGACCATCAAAAAGTACAATGGGATGGATCATCACCAACTTTGTTCCAGATATTATGTTTCTATTAGTGCATCTCAACATTTTATCGCTTTTTTTTTTGAGACAGAGCCTCAAGCTGTCACCCTGGATAAGAGTGCTGTGGCATCACAGCTCACAGCAACCTCCAATTCCTGGGCTCAAGTGAGTCTCCTGCCTCTGCCTCCCAAATAGCTGAGACTACAGGCGCTCGCCTCAATGCCCGGCCATTTTTTGGTTGCAGCCGTCATTGTTGTTTGGCAGGCCCAGGCTGGATTCGAACCCGCCAGCTCAGGTGTACATGGCTGGCGCCTTAGCCTGTTGAGCCACAGGCGC
>CAUYRH010138240.1:0-13003 GCA_963574655.1 Perodicticus potto
TGAGGCAGTCTTCCAGGAGGAAACAGAGGTGCCCCCAGGCCCACTATGGCTCGAGCCAAGTCTCCTCAGTGGAGAATCAGGCCCTGCCCTGCCCATCCCTGGGCCCCAGGCTGGATTTAAACTCCTGGGGTCAGGCAGTACACTCCCCTCTATACTCAAGTCCACAGTCATTCAGAGTTCACTCTATTACAATGTAACTTTTCACTACCTTTTGAACTTGGGTGAGCATTAGTGGGCAGCCTATAAACCCACCGAGGCGGGGGCAGCTCCGGGGCTCAGAGATGCAGGGGAGAGGGGGCTGCAGGGGTGTGGGGAACTACCCAGCCTGGGTTATGGGTCCCTGTGCTTGTTCCCTGTGGTCAGTGCAGCCCAGTCCCTCCCTGGGCTCATTCAGCAGCTGTACTCAGGCTGTGGCGCTGATGGTGACAGCACAGACAGGCCTCCCTAGTTAGCCCCCAATCCGGCGTGTTCCCTTCCTGGCCTGGCAGCTACTCATTATGCTCAAAGGTCACTGATTCAGCCCTGGCCCACAGCCTCCCCACCTCCGTGGGAAGCCTGCCCCACTTTAAACTTGCAAACATGGAAACTAGGGCCACCTGACCCAGTGCATTGCATGACATGGTGACCTGATCCTGGAGCTCTCTGGGCCCCTTGCTCCCCTTCAAGGTTGGGTTTCCGGCTGGCTCAGCCTGCTCCATGAGGGGTTCCCAGGATGACCCGGGCCCTAGGCTCCCTGAGATGTCTCCCAAGGCTTGGGGACACTTGATGTATCAGAGTCCTGTCACTTGAGCTTTAAGGGGCTGCAGGTAGCTGTAGGTGGCAGAGATCTGAGGCCCACTCCAGGGTGCAATGTGGGGTACACCGACAGGAGGCAGGCTGGGGGTGCTGTCTCCAGACTGATTTGAGCCCACAGGCCTAGTCACCACCAGGGAGACCTGTGGGATCACGTTACATCATCATCCTTCTTTATCAGACACACAAGTGTAACAAGTAGGCATGCTGGGAGTGCAGACCCTCTGCACATCTGCAGGGAGCTAGTGGCAGAGGGAGGCCAGATGGGAGCCATGAGGGACAGGCTCAGGCCTGGCAGGAAAGGAAGTGCTGGCTCCTGCAACACTTCCCTGTCTCCATCTCTCTGTGGATGTGCATGCAATGGGGGCCACACTCCTACAGACTCCACACTGCAGACCACATGCCACAGACACACACAGCCGCCTGGCAGGCAGACAGATGGACAGATACACCCAGACGCACACAGCCGCCTGACAGGCACACAGACGGACAGACACACAACCACTGACAGGTACACAGACACACCCAGACACACCAACACCTGGCAGTTACACAGACACACACAGAAACACACGGTCTCCTGGCAGTTACACAGACACACACAGACACACACAGAAATACTCAGTCTCCTGGCAGTTACACAGACACACAGACACACCTGGCAGACACCAGTAGGCACACAGGCTTATGGTAGGTGGATGGGACAAGGTTTCTGCACCCGTGTTCTGTGTTTATGATCCTGGAGCCACAAAATGGTCCAGGAGGAGCACAATTAGGGAGGCGAGAGGCCATGATGAGGAAGGTGCCATGTTCCTGGGGAAGGTGGCATCAGGCTGGAGCTGCACCTCCCAGCTCAGACCTGCCAAGTCCACGGGCATCTGTGCCCCCACTCAGTCCCTCGCTCTGGGCGGTGGCCTCAGCAAGGACAAGACATTAGAACACTAGGGAGGTGGGTGGTGGCCCTGCCCTGGCCCTGAGAGGCTAAGAACCCTGCTGCTTACAGAGCTGCCCCACCCATCCTCCCATCTACCCTTACAGTGGCTCAAATCCAGGCTTGGGCCTAAAGAGCTTCATGAGATCATCTGGAGATCACCCAGGGGCTATAAAGGCCTCAGGGATGGTTGGGATCCTCACGTAGCTCAACTGCCCTGCCAGCCAGGCTGCAGGGAGGGGTCCCTGCCCTAGAGACACCAGTTACAATTTTAGTAAGTGAAAAAAATCAGAGCTATTGAAAAGTTGGAAGGCAAGAGAAACCCTACGATTCCAACCACAGGTAGAGTGTTGGCTCCATATTTCCACTTCAAAATGTGAACTTGCTCTCCCAAGTTTTAAAAATCTGTGAACAAAAGGCTATAATGGCAAAAATAGCATTTATCTGTTAAAGGGTGGAAAGGTGGCCTCCGTCCCTCTATCCTGGCCCCCTACCTAGTTGGTGGACCTGTGGACCATCCTGACACCCACCTCCCCTGCCACTGCCCCCCCCTCTACTTAGAGTACTCCCTGGTCTGGCCAAGTCCACTCTGCTGCCACCTCCCATGGGAACAGCTCACCACTGTGGTCTGTGCCTCGGCCTTCAGTGAGCCAAATCTCCACTGGCTGCTCACTCCTCCTGCCTCAGACACTCCAGGCTCCCCTGCAACAGGACCAGTGGCACTGCGGCCTTTGTCCACTTGGTGCCCTCCTCTGCCTATCACATCCTTCCCAGGGAGCCCTCCAGACCCGATGTCCCCACTCAGCCCCTCATTCTGTGCTCTTGGAGCAGGCAGGCTCTCCCAGCCATTCTCTTGCCCTAGGCTCAGTGGGGCATAGCCTGGGTGGGCAGGAAGCAGAATGGCTGGTGGGTGGTCCAGCAAAGCAGCCGGGCCAGATCCCCATCCCTGGGCCTGGGGAGTGTGGCAGAAAGCTGAGACTGACACTCTGGGGTCCCAGCCGTAGTTTAGGTTTGTGTCTGTCCACATCATGTCCTGGGTGGCAGTGAGAGCCTTCCTCTTGCACTAGCCAGCTCATTCCCATCTGGGGCTGCAACAGGCTCCTCCTTGTCATGGAAACCTACGCCACATTGAGGGTTCGAGGTGTGGTCCAGGTGGAAGGGGAGGCCCAGGAGGGCAGGACAGCCATGTCAGCTGTGAGCTTGGACCCTGCTCTGGGACGTGGGAGGTCCATGGGGCTCCATACATGAGAGCAGAGCTGGACGCAGTCAGGGCTGGGCTGTAGCCAGCTGTCAGCGGGAGCCCTGAATCAACACCCAGTCCAGGGAGCTAGGACTCTGTGGCCTGCAAAGAGAAAATCAAAGTCTGAACACCCCCAGCTCCTTATACAGAAGGGAGGTGATGGCTTCACCCTGTGATGAGCTGGGTTCCCCCTTTCACAGTGGGGATCTGTGGGGATGACCCACAGGGCATCACTGAGAAATTTCCTTGCTGGCCTGCTATGTGTGAGGACGCAGGCTGCGTCAGCTCCTAAAACTAACTCTGCTCACCCACCCAGATGGCAACTTTCAAGTCTGTCTTCACAGGCTCAGAGCGGAGCAGACTGGAGTCAACACTTCCTCGCCTGCCAGGCTGTTCATGTAATTGACGCCCCCCTCCCATTTCCACCTCCAATATGAGACTTATCTTAGGTAAAATGTAGATATCTTGGCCTCACAAGCACATAACCATTTTGCCCTACAACCAGCCCCTTGTGTTTTTCTTTCTACACAAGCCTTAAATGCTAAAGCCCTTAAGTTTCCTTTTGGAAAAATAGCCCAGGTCTGTGATTTGTATTTTTTCCAGGACTTTGTCAACTGTGGTTTCATAAACCTTCATCAATTGAGATCTTCCCTGCAGTCACCTATGTGGGTCGACAGGAACAAACACCACGGGACCTTCCCTGTCCCCAGCTGCAGAGGGCAGGTCTGGGGGCTCCTCGAGGGCTCTTCTGTCTATACTGGGGCCACTCTCCCTGGCAGGATCCCAGGTGGGGCCTTTCCCAGAGCAGAAACGGCATGTAGGGTGTATGGCAGGGGGCACGGAGGGCCTGTAGGATCAACTGTACCCCCATCTGGGGCTTGGCACAGCACCCTTTCCCCTGCCACGGGTGCAGGCAGGAAAGAGGACCCCATGTTCAGCCTTCCACCACCAGGAAGGTGGCATGCAAAATGCCAAGTCAGCCATTACTTAAAGACCCGCTCCTGGGCTTGAGGACATGGGTCTGAACATGTGTGGGCATGTGTCAAACCTGTCAGGAGCTGCACCCTTCACCCTGCTGCCCTTAGACCAGCAGCTGCTCACTGTCCAGGCCTCGGTTTCCTGCTTCAGGAACGACCTCCACGGGGGCTGCCCCGACCCTGCCAGGAGAGAAGTAGAGGCTGAATGCCATTTCTAAGGAATCTTCAGTAGAATTGCAGGGAGAGTTAAGTGGGGCTGATTGTTAAAGAATAAAATTTTAAACTCGGAAAGCAACTTTGGAGCTTATTCTGTCTAAACCATTTGTTTTTCTGAGGAGGAGGCTTGGGCAGTGTGTGCCAGATTGAGGGGCTCCCGTGTCTCCCCCCACTGCACCCACTCGGTCAGTTGCCCTGCTCTGCTCTCTTACAGGGTCGCTATGCATAATGCCAGGAGCCAGGTGACTCACATTCCACATGCTAGAGATGGCCGCATTTCTGGTTCTGACCTGGTCTGCCCTCAGTCTCTCCCCGCAGATCCGTGAGTTAATTCCTGCTGGCAGCCGCCTGAGTGGCGAAGAGTGGGCATCCGGTGGTGCGCTAGCACCCTCTGTGGGTTCATGCATGCATGGCTGCTGCCAAGGCTTCCATAGCCTCGCACCTCCTGATCTCTTCGCCACCCTGAAGATGCCCACAGGAGGGTGCAGGGCCGGTGCGGGGTCCCTGCACAAGGACCAGGCTCCTTCAGTTTCACAGACGCTGTCACCTCCCATAGTCCGAGAGGCTGCTCGGATCTGGCCCTCACACACGCCTTCCAGCAGCAGCAAGAGCACAGGTGGAGGAAAGGCCTGCCCCTCCCTTGGAGAGAACCTTGGACTGCACACCACTCTGCTCACCAGTCCTTGGCCTGAACTTTTTCTTATGGCCACTCCTAACTCTAAGGAGCGTAGGGAATTAGCGGACAAGGAGCCACCAACGCACATGCAGACGTTCATGCATAGCAGCCTTCAAGCCTCACCCTGGTAGCTCTGCTCCTGTCCTGTGCTCATCCTCAGGGTCACACACTGCTGTCCTCAGGGTCACATCAGTGCCATTCTAAGGGTCTGTCACTGCCGTCCTCAGGGTCACTTCAGTACCATCCTCAGGGTCACACTGCTGTCCTCAGGGTCACATCATTATCATTCTCAGGGACACACACACTGCTGTTCTCAGGAATACATCAGTACCACCCTCAGGGTCACATCAGTGCTGTCCTCAGGGATACATCACTGCCATCCTCGGGGTCATATCACTGACATCTTCAGGGTCACTTCACTGCTGTCCTCAGGGTCACATCACTGCCATCCTCAACACAGCCTGTGGCCCCACACTTGTGGGTGCTGCTGAGGGAGTACTGGCTCATCTGGGGACGGGCTAGGGAGGACCCCATGTGGGCTCACTGCCCTTGCTTGTTGGGTCCCCCGCTCCGACCTGTGCTGCCTGGCAGGTGTTTAATGCAGTGGAACATGTATCATCGCTGCTTTGTATCTAAGAGTGAACTTTGCTTTATTCCATGTACGGTTCTCACACATGATTCACAATCATCACGTAGAATTCCATAAATCCACGCACCTGAGTCAGGGCTACACTGTCATCATCCTCAGAGGGGCTCAGCCGACTGTGCCTGCTAGGGCCTGAGGCTTCTGCCCACTGGCTCTTCACAGCTGCAGTACACAGCCAGGCCCAGGGTGCCCTGTACTGGGGATGCAGGCCTGGGGCCACAGAAGGGCAGGCAGGATGTGTCTCTCCCCAGGGCTTCTGTGCTGTGTCCCAGCACAGGCAAGAAGGAGCAGGTCCCCCATTCTCTACCTCTGCTCCCAGAAGAGAAGGCTCTGGGATACGGGGCCCGATGCCGAGACATCTCTTTTCAAGTGACTGGTTTGAGCCCCTGGCCATACACCCCGCTGGAATCTCAGACCCCTCCGCGTGAGGATGGCAGACAGGCCCTCAGTCTCAGCCTCGGAGATGGTGTGTGAGTGGCATGTGCACACATTGTCCCTGGTATTGTTACTTTTCCCAGCTTCTAAATATCCAAATATTCTGTACATCCCCTTTCTGTTTGTCCATATTTTCTATATTAAAGTGTATTATTTTGTTTTTAGGAAAGAGTTATTTTTGAAGATGGCAAACTTCTCCCTCTGTACACGTGGTCACATGGCTCCTGTGCTCTGGGCTGGGGGCACCCCAGGCTACAAACGACATCATCCATATTCAGTCAGGTCCTGTGAGCTGTCACAGCTGGAGGGAGTCCCCTTGGAGGTGCAAGTGTGAGCCCAGGGCTTTGCCGTGGGAGCATGACTCTGCACTCAGCCAGGACCGCCTAGTGGGAGTGTTCCCCTTTCTGGAGGTGCTGTCTGGACCCTCCCACCTGGCCATGTGTTTCCAAGGCCACTAAGGGCTGCCTTAGAGGCCTGTGAAAGGAGCAGCGGCCACAGGTTTGTCACCCATGGTGGACAATGACCGGACTTAGAGCAAGTTGGCCTGATTAAAGGCGAAAGGGACGAAATGGTCAGAGGCAGGATGCCCACAGGATATGCGGCAGCCTGTACTTCTGCGTCCTCTTCCAGACTGCCCCTCCAGACATGGGCTTCTTCCTCCCTAGTCTGGTCCTGCGATGTGGATGCTCATCTCCGGCCCTAGGCCTCAGCTCACCTAGCTTGTCTCTGATGACTGGTGGCCTAGGGGGCTGTGACAGGGAACCCATGCCAGGGCACAGGGATGCCCAACTCAGCTGAGCACCTGCAGAAAAACCCTGGCATGTTCTGAGGCCAATCTCCTAGAAGCCCAGAGGTGCCTGGCAGGGTCTGCAGGTGACTGTGGAGTGGAGGCCTCGCACTCCACACACCCAGATAATTGGGCTTCTCCAGCCCCGTTCTTCCCCTGTGGGGTTGCCATGGGAAGAATGGTGCCACCCTGCTCCTTCTAGCATCCACACTTCCCTCCTCCCATACCCACCAGGGCCTCCCATGGCCTTCCTGTCCCATGGATGGCACCACACCCAATCCTGCTGTGCCAAGCCCTGTCTGTAGCTCCTGTTGTGCTAAATGGAGTCCACATTGACGGCCAGGCCCTGCCTCCTCACTGTGCATTCATTTACTCAGCTGTTTATCCAGCGTCATGAGGCACCAGACAGAGGAGTGCCTGCCCAGCACGGGGACCCCATGGCCCCAGGACACAGGAAGATGATCCTAGTTTTGAGGGTTCCAACTGCGTGAGTGGCTCACTGCCCAGACATCCCCTGAGCACCCAGTTTGGGGCATCAGGCTCTAGACACTTTCTTGGAGCTGACCCCCAGTCCTCCCTGCCCCAGCACACTGACCCTGCTCACATTGGCCCCAGGCCTTCTAGGGAACCCTGTTTCTTCAGAGGCTACACTGGTACCACAAGCTCCATGAACCATACCATGACTGGCAGGGGACTTGGGGGACCCATCAGCTGCTGGGACACCCTTCCCCTCCCTGGACTCCATTCCTTGTTGGAGGGTTGGCAGTGGCCCAGGGATTAGGTTCAAGGTTTGCTGTTTCCCTGAGTTCAGCATAGAAGCTGGGGTGACTCAGGGTCCACAATGAGGTCAGGTCTTTCCAGGGCCATTAGGACATGGGGTGAGGGCTGACCCGAGCAGGAAGAGTGGCCACACCTATCCCTGGATTATGGGAAGAGGAGGGCATGTCCCCTACTTTGGGCAGACCCTGGGAAGGGGGAGCTGTGTCACTCCCAGAGAAGGGGAGCATGGTTTCTAGCTTCAACAAGAGGGCCCTAAAAGCTTGGGGTGAGTTTTACTGATGCCTTGTCTCTCCCCAGTCCTCCGGATGTGGAAAAGGTTTGCCCTGCTCCACCCCATTGCCTGTGACTTCTGAACCCTGCCCCTCTTCCTTCCCCTGAACACTTTAGCACATGACCCCTGGGACCTTCTAGGCTGGGAGCTCATCCTCTGGACTTTGGCCACAATCCCAAGAACACACCCAACCTTATCACTTCTGTGGGGGCCATACCCTGCTGCCTGGAAGGACATCTGGCCCCCAGCCTGCCCGTCTGCACCTGCTGGGCAACCTGAGTGATGTCATGTTACCAGTGCCAGTGCATCAACACAGTTCCGTTAGGCTACTGCTCGTCAAAGAGAAACAAAGAAGGGTTACCATCTGATCCTGTGTTAGCGATGGCTGCAGGGAACTGACAGCAAATCGCAAATGCAGCTCTGTGAAGTGGCCTGAGGAAGGCCATGTGCACATGGGGACAGTTTCTGAATCAATGCCTGTAGTCCCAGTGCTTTGGGAGGCCAAGACAGGAGTATCACTTGGGGCCAGGAGTTTGAGCCGAGCCTGGGCAACATAGTGAGATCCAGTCTCTACAAAAATAAAAAACGTTCGTTATTAGTGAACTCTGTATTTTGTTCATGTGATAAAAACATTCCCCCAACTATATTTCCTGCCACAGGCTTCCATTCCAAGCTCAGCTGCTCACCTCACTTTTCCCCTGGAAGATCATGGAGGGCAGAGGCCTGAGTGTCCTGAGTGATAATGGTCACTCAGCCATGAGTGCAGCCATGTGGCCTGGCACAGCCAGGCTGGCCCCACAGCCGCTGCTGGCACTGTGATTACCTGGGGCAGCCCTGTAAATACTCAGGCTGGCTCTGAGGCCAGGGTGTGGATTCCAAGTGCACAGATGCTCAGCTATGGACACCCCTTCCCTGGCAGGAGGGCAGAATCCTCAGGGAGCTTGATGAGGGGTCTGGGACACACCCCTCAGTGGGGGAGCCAGGCATGTGGCTGTGGAGGGCAGCAAAGTCTTTCCACCCTCTGATTTTCAAACGCTGATGCCTAAGGCTCCCAGCAGGTCCCCCGAGGAGACAAGAGATAACGGAAGTATGTGAGGCAGGAATAGAACAGTTCTGTCCCTGCCTTGCCTGGCTCTGTGTCACTGTGTCCACCCAAGGCCTCCAGACTGGCACTGTCCATGAGGGCGCTGGCCCCAAGCAGCCTGGGCTTTCTCTGGGTGGATGGTCAGTGGGGGGTATGGATGCCTCTTGGAAAAGTACAGGCTGGGGAGTGTGCTGAGGAAACATTTCTCAGTTGATGGTTAATCAGGAACCCTCTGCTTAAAAGCAATTACATAAGTTCCTAAAAGTGCCCTGAGAAGGAAAGGCTGAGTACCAGCTGGGGCTGCAGCGGGCTCATCTTCTTGCGTTTGGTCTGCATTTCCCAAAGACATTATGAAAACATATTATTAACACTTCCATGACCACAAAAGCTGTAAAATTATAAATTTACACTAGGATTTACCTGGAAAAATACTACCTGATGATCCTTTGCTAAATGAAGGAGTTTTTTTTTTTTGTCATCTCAGTCTTAAAAATTATTTCTTCAAAGATACAGAAGAATGTTCACCTCCATTTTTTCCAATTGTGGAAGACGAAGCAAAGAAGTTCTATGTAGTAGAACTGGGGCTTCCTAGTGGGCTGCAGGTAGACACCCAGGTGGGCTGTCAGGTGGACACCCAGGTGGGCTGCAGGTGGACACCCAGGTGGGCTGTCTGGTGGACACCCAGGTGGGCTGCAGGTGGACACCGAGGCAGGCTCCCAGGTGGGCTCCCAGGTGGGACTCATCTGCTTGCTGAGGATGCCAGTCTATTCTAGTCAGCAAGGGCCCATGAGGGTAACTTGAGAGGGAGAGAGAGAGATAGTAGGGGACAGTGGGGGACACTGGTCCCTCTGTGCTGCTTACTGTCCCTGTGGGCTCCAAGGCTCAGCTGTTACCATGACTCAGAGCAAAGGCCGATGCTTCCGTCCCAGCCTATCTTGGGGTCATTTCCTCAAAGGCCCATAGTTAGTAAAAACTGGTTCCCTGGACAACCCCACAGGAAACAAACAGGGCAGGAGTGACTCTGAGGGAGCTAGCAAAGCAGCATCCCTGTGCAGGGCAGCCAGTGTCCCAAAGGAGCCCCTGTCCCAAAGGAGACCACAGCATCTGGGGCACGGTGGAGCACCTGCCTGCGTCCCAGGGCTGGGGGCAGGACTGCTGGGAGCCAGCCCTCTTTCCCCCATCCCCGTCTCTGCCTCTCTCCCTCTCTCTCTCCTCATCTGTCTGTCTCTGTCTCTCTTCTCTGTCTTGTCTCTCTGTCTCCCTCTCTCTCCCTCTCTTTCTCTTTCTGTCTCCCCCATCTCTGTCTCCCTCTGTCTCCCTCTTTCTCTCCATCTCTCTGTCTCCCTCTGTCTCCCTTTCTCTTCCCCTCTCTCTCCCTCTCTCTCTCTCTTTCTTTCTGTCTCCCTCTCTCCCTGTCTCTCTCCCTCTGTCTCTTACTCTGTCTCTCTCCACTCCCCGTCTGACCCCTGTCCTGGCAGATGTATTAGGCTATTTTTTTCTTCCCTGAGGGGAGACGACAGTGGAGGCAGAGGAAGGGCAAACATGTATAGCAGTGACTAATCCTGTGGGTTAAATCTGGAGTCAACAATCCCAGCCTGGTGGTGGGGGAGGCCCAGGGTCCCGTGACTCTGCTATGTAAACACAGTTCCATCATGGAAACAAACCACCTGTTCAAAACAAAAGTTAATGATCCGTGGATCATGAGATCCCCGATGGTCTTCCTCTGAGTTGCCCTGATGCCTGGACTTAGAGGACTTCTGAGGCGTCACCCATATGAGATTTGCATCCTCTGTGCATTACTATGGTGGGGCTTGCGGGGTACTGGTGCTTTTAGGGTGTCTCTGTCCTGTTCCAGAGGATGTCCCAGGATTGGACCACCTCCCTGGCTCCCTGCTCTTGCCTCCTTGGGGGGGCTGTAAACACTTGACTGTGAACACTGCAGGCCAGAGGTGCCCAGAGTCCCTGCGCTTACCAGCTGCACTGTGCTTAGTGCCTTCCCCAGGGTGTCTGGACTCTGTGGGGCTGTCCCACCATGACTGTCTCTTTGTAGGGAGCACACAGCCCCCTAAAAATGACAGCAGGCCTCTGAATGCCTGTCTCGGCAGTGGGCGAGGCTAATCCCTGCAGGGTGTAGCAGGCTGGAAGGCTGTTAGCTTTGGGGCCAGCAGTGAGGTCCAGTCCTTGTCAGGTCCTTTGTCCCTGTGCTGATGACTGGTGGGCTCTGCTGGGACCATGTGGGAAGATAGTGGGCACTGGAGTGGCCCTGCTCGGCTTTTGACTATATCCACCTCCCTGCCAAGTGCCAAGGGCTCTGGAGGGACGCTGGTTTCCCATCTGCCCGACAGACCCCTAGCACCCCAACAGTTTTTCTGGCTCTCTGCACCCTGGCAGGCAGGCAGCTCTGTATGTGTCTCCTGAGCGCTTGGCTCCTGTGAGACTGCCCCAAGCCAGGCAAACACTCTAAGCACACTGGGACACCCATGGCCCTGGTCACATCTGAGTGTCATCCCTTGGCCAGGGCTGGGGCAGGTGACATGCTTATTGCTCAGGCTGGTGTGTTCCCCTATACAGGTAAATGACACAGGCTGTGAGCTCTGCCAGCAGGCTCAAGGGAACATAAGGAAGCTGCAAGGAGGGGGGCTCCCCACTGGGGAAGGATAAGCAGAATGGCCAAGAGCAGTGGTTGTGTCATGCCTGGCCACCAACCACCCATCCTGGCAGCTACAGGCACCTGTCACCACTGCCTCAGGCCTCATTGGGACCAAACCTCTTTGTCCCTTTTGGGACAGTTGATGGACATCTGACTTGCTTTGGGTGGTGGAGTGTGGCAGAAATGGCCTGTGCCTGGGTCCCACCTCACTTTCCTCAGCCTCAGCAACCATGAACACTGAGGTTCCTGGGGGCATACAGCTGCCTGGAGGGTCACACCAGCCGCAGGACATTGTCTTGCACAGTTGGGGGTGCTTGTTGCTGAAGCGTAACCTGGCTTATGCTAACTACATGTCATCTTTTCCAGATGATTTGAAAGGCATCTTATAATACTATGTGTAAAATAACTAAAGCTTGGAGGCATGCCCCATTTAAGTAAGATCTGATGGACAGGAACAGTACACTGATTAAGGTCAAGCCTCCTTCATAGGGGATTCAATAAGCTCTATGGTACATTTTAACTCCAACTTTTAAACTTACAAAATGAGCAATGGTTTTTTTTTTTTTTGAGACAGAGCCTCAAGCTGTGGCCCTGGGTAGAGTGCTGTGGCATCACAGCTCACAGCAACCTCCAATTCCTGGGCTCAAGCGAGTCTCCTGCCTCCACCTCCCAAGTAGCTGGGACTACAGGTGCCTGCCACAATACCACAATGAGTAGCCGTCATTGTTGTTTGGCGGGCCCGGGCTGGATTTGAACCTGCCAGCTCAGGTGTATGTGGCTGGTGCCTTAGCCACTTGAGCCATAGGCGCTGAGCCATGAGCAGTGGTTTTAAAGTAATAATAATAGCTGCTGTCAGTGAAAGTGCAGTGAGCAGGGTGTTCTCAGTCCCCGCTGTAGGGAGAGCAGGGGCTCCTCACAGAGCGACCGGACAGGTGAGTCTCAGATGGAGCGGCCTGTGGCCTAGTGGTCCCCTCTTAGCCACCAACCACAACGAGCCATCAGGATTGTGGATTAAGTCTACTCTAAAGTAATTCTTGGCAAACTGAAGCGAATGGTATGGAAAATAAGAATCATGAACAGGCTGGGATTATTCCAGGAATGGGAGGTTGGTTGGATACTTGAAATTCAGCTGTGTAATCACCACATCAACAGAATAAGGAGGAGCAATCTTCAGTGATCTCCAAAAAGAATTTCATACGATTTATCCTGCATTCATGACAGAAAATGTAACCTCAAGGAGGGAGTTTGGGGGTGATGGGGAGTCTCTTTTTTGGATGATGAAAATGTTCTAACATTGGCTCGGCGCTTGTGGCTCATCGGGCTAAGGCGCCAGCCATGTACACCTGAGCTGGCGGGTTTGAATCCAGCCTGGGCCCACCAAACAACAATGACGGCTGCAACCAAAAAATGGCCGGGCGTTGTGGCAGGCGCCTGTGGTCCCAGCTACTTGGGAGGTGGAGGCAGGAGACTCGCTTGAGCCCAGGAATTGGAGGTTGCTGTGAGTTGTGATGCTATGGC